>CATIWR010053231.1:0-73446 GCA_949677035.1 Omphalea diandra | reverse complement strand
GTCACTTCTAATAGAAGATATGAAGTAACCTTTTTCATTTTGAACCCTTTTTGCAAAGCTTTTAAAAACATCAAATGAATCATTCTTATGAGCTAGAAAAGATACCCAAGTAAACCTAGAGTAGTCATTTATAAGGATTAGTGCATAATGCTTTCCACCTAAGTTAGCACTTCTAGCGAACTCTATCATGTCCATATGAATAAGTTGAAGGGGTCTAGTTGAACTTACAACATTTTTGGCTTTGTGAGAGCATGATGTTGCTTTCCCATTTGGCATGGACCATATGTCTTATCTTTGGAGAAGTTTAGCTTGGGAAGTCCTTCCATTAACTTTCTTTTAGATAGGCTTTGAAGAAGATCCATGCTTACATGTCCAAGCCTTCTATGCCACAACCAAGCTTCATTGCTCATAGTCATAAGACACTTAAAGGATTGGTTAACCAAATTGTCTAAGTCAATTGAGTAGGTATTGTCTTTCCTTTCACCCTTGAAAATAACCTCATCATCCATTAAAGTGGTGACTCAACATTTCCTAGGATCAAAAGTGACTTTGTTACCTTTGTCACATAATTGACTTACACTTAACAAATTATGTTGTAAGCCACTAACTAAAAGAACATTATCAATTAAAGAACAACCATTCTTACTAATGGTTTCAATGCCAATTACCTTACCCTTGGCATTGTTATCAAATGTGACATCTCCACCTTCTTTTTCTCTCAATGTCGTGAATAGCTTCCTATTTATAGTCATATGCTTGGAACATCCACTATGCACATGCCAATTGCTTGATTTGGTGACAGCCACACTCTCCTACACAATAAAAGTGAGTTACCTTTTCTTAAGTACCCAAGCATACTTGGGTCTTTAGGGTTAAAAGATGAAGGGTCCTCTAGTTTGAGGTGAGCCTTCCTAATATAGCAATGAATATTGATGTGTCCAAATCTCATGCAATAATGACATTGGAGTTTGAACTTAGGAGTCTTTCTCCTATCCACAAATTTAGTATGAGTAGGAGGCCTTTTCGTACCTTAGCCATGTAAATGCATGCACATACATGTATGATGAGTAAGAGTAGTGAATTTCTTATGAGAATGACCATGTTGTCTATTGCACATATAAACATGGTTAACTCTTTGAGTCTTCGATCTAGAGCTTGGGGGAGCCTTCCTTTTGCCCTTAGGCTTAGAAGGCTTAATGCTAGGATCACTTTTCTTCCCAATTACCTCTACCCTTGAGGATTGAGGTTCTGAAGGTCTAACAAATGTAGTTTGAGAAGATAAGGAGGTTCCATTAAAGCCTAGACCAAGTATAATTAGTGGGTTTTTGTGACACAATCAATGTGTCCAAGGCTTATTTTTCTTTATGAAACTTGGAGATTGAGCTTCTAAGCTCAATGACTTCTCCCTTTACAGTGTCATTCTTAGTGAAGCCATTGAAGAAGATGATATTAAAAAACTACCACTGATTTTTTGAGCTCATCATTAGATGTTCTCAATTCTCTTACAATGTCTTTGAGAGATTTATATTCATCCTCTAGCTTTTGACATTTTCTTTTGTAAGATTTCATTTGTGACTTGTATTTGTCACATCTCATGGTTAGAGCCTCTAGAATCTCTTCATCAATCTCATTAAATTCAAAACCAGAATTAGAATGAGAAGAAGTACTTACCTCATTTGTAGAATCTTCTTGTGTCATGAAGCAAATATTGGCAACTTCTCCTTCTTCCTCTTCTTCACTTGAGCTATCATCCCAAGTGGCTGAAAAGCTCTTCTTCTTCTCCTTGTCCCATCTCTTCTTCTTCTTCTTCAATTTAGGACACTCATACTTGATGTGGCCTTGCTTGCCACATTCATAGCAAGTGACATCGTTAGATTTCTCTCTTGGACTTGGAGATCTCTTTTTGAAGCATTTTCTTTCTTTTCTTCTTTTGATCAACTCCTTTGTCCTCCTTAAGAGCATTGCTACCTCCTCTTCTTCCTTATCACTTTCTTCATCATTTGAGGTAATTTCTACCTCTTTCTCCCTTGTTGAAGATTTAAGAGCTAGGGTTCTTATCTTTTTTTTTCTGGTTTATCTCCTTGGCCTCTTAGCTTCTTCATTTGTTCATCCTTTTATAAGGCCAACTCATGAGTCAAGAGTTTGCCTATCAAAATGTCTATTGGTACCTTCTCAATCTCTGGATTAGACTTTTGGATGTTGCACACTCTAGCACCAAATTTATCTAAATGAAGGGTTTTGAGGATTTTTGTGTTTACCTCATAGTTTGTGAGTGTCCTTCCGAATTTCTTCACATTGGTGACGATAGATAGGAGTCTATTCGTCATTTCAGTGATGCTTTCATTGTCCTTCATCATGAATAACTCCTATTTGGTTACGTACATCTCCAACCTATTTGACTTAACTAGAGTTATGCCTTCATGGTAGTTCTTAAATGTCTTCCAAATGGCATGTGCTGCTTGACAATGTTTCACTCTTCTAATCTCTTTTCTAGACAGAGAGAGCATAGAAGAATGGTCATTGCCCTCTTGTTTTTATCATTTGATCTCCTGTAAGCTTCAACTCATTCTTTCCTTGGGATAAGTTCTTCAATTCCATCCACTACCTTGGTGGGTGGCTTCCATTCTTTGATAACCACATCCCAAAGGTCCACCACATCTGTGTCAAGGTAGATTTTCATTTTATTCTTCCAAGTTTAGTCTGTTCAATCAAAGTATGGCTTGAGGTGTGAGTCGATTCCCTCTTATGCCATGATATTTTACTCACTAATAAAGGTTTGTTTGAGTGTTTAGGCTCTGATACCACTTGTTGTCCCTATGCACCAAGAAAGGGAGGTTGAATTGGTGTATAAAAATTAAGACAACAAGGTAAGAAGGAAAATGAGTAGAATGGAGACACAAGATTTATAGTGATTTGGGTATAATCGACCTTACATTTACTCCCCAATTCTAAGCAATTGGGTGTTCCACTATCTTCCATTGGTGTTTTTAAGCTTACACCAAACTTTTACACTTGTGTTTTGAAGGCTCACACAACAACCTTTACGCTTGTATTTTTAAGGCTCACACAACAACCATTACACTTGTGTTTTTAAGGCTCACACAACAACCACTTTTAGTGTTTTTATAGGCTCACACTACAACCTTTACAAATGGTGTTTATGCTCAAACCTAACAATCACCTAAAGAAGAGAAAAGATTGAGTAGCAAAATTGTAAGTGTTTGGATTACAAATTAATGAATTCTCTTGCATTTACATCCATTTGGTGAGGTATTTATAACATCTATCCACTAAAGAGACGTTGCAAAAAAACTGGTAGCAAATCTCTAAAGTATGATAGACAGATTTTTGCATTAAATGTTTGTCAGGCTTCATTTGAGGTCGCTACTACTCTTTCGCGATCACCATTTTTAAATTTCAATACATGAGCTAAAAATTTCTGCAAAAATCTGTCTAATGGTTAGTCCATGTGTCATCTTCCCATTGGTTCGCCAGGAAAATATAGTCATTGCCATTCACCTGCTCACAAAAGTAGCATTCGCGATTTGCCTTGTACAGGCTGCGACTAAGGACTCGAATTTGTCTGTCAAAATGTTCATCTTCTTGTTCAGGATTCGTGGTCGCTACCCACAAGTTGTCATCGCGATTTTTGTCTTCCAATAGTCACCTAGGACACTTGTCAAGATGTGCTTGTGAACTTAATTCCCTCTTGAGTTACTTCGAAATTCGTGGTCGCGACTGAGGGGCGACACATACTGCGAATTCATCTGTGACTTTAGCACTCTCATCTTTGTATCAGTCATGACAGAAAAGTGGCCTGCGAATTCATCTATCCAATTTGTCAATATGTCTTAGTCTAGTTCGCGGTTGCAATTTATGAAGTTACAGTCGCGAATTAGGAGACACTTTGTTTTCTTTAGAGATTTTGAACTTCATCCAACTTAAAATTTAGAGACTATCTAAACACTGTAAAACAATACTTAATTAAAATATTAGAATTAATCAATTTCTTTTGTCAAGATCAAAAGTGGTTTAAGACTTAGGATTAAATATCGTAGTCCAACACTTTTATAATACAAAAACTAGTCATAAACCTGTGCAATGTATTGGATTTTTCTAATAAAATTCTGAAACACAAATTTTAAAATACAAATTATAAATTTTTAAACTTTTGTTGCTTAACTTATCTAACTATTTAATTATAAATTGGATAATGAAAGTAATTGAAACTTGCTATATCATACTATTTGATAAAATTTTCAAATTGAAAATGCGCCACTGTTTCTCTATTTTTATTGCTTTATATGTTTATTTATATCTATTATTTTATTTTTACTGTTATTTATATTATTTTATTAAATAAAGTGATATAGCAATATTCGAAAAATTATAGTTAGTTCATTAAAAATTAGTTATATTGTGTTATATAACAAAATAACCTGATAAATAATATACTATTGTTTAATTTTGAGATCGAAAATAATTATATATATCGATTGATATATTGGAATGTATCATTGTTTTAATAAAACAGAAAAAAAAATCAATTGATTAGTTAATTTTTAATTTATTTCCTATATAAAAACTACATGAGCTTAATATTTGTTACGTGAAATTGTTTTTAGGAAGAAATGTTTTGGCCGATATTTGGCAGATGAACTCATTATTTGCTTATGCATGAATTTGGTTTATTTTTAATTATTTAATTTTATATATATATATATATATATATATATATATATATATATATTATTGATTTCAATTTCGTAGTTAATTTTAAATCATTGTTTGTCATTTGTCAAATATGTATAATACAACTATGTATCATTATTTTACATTATATTACAAAAAACTATCATATGAAAAAATATTTATAATTATAAAATTAAAAAACTCAACTATCATAATAAAAATTTTGAATTAGAAATTAAAAAAGTAAAACTTTTAAATAAAAAATTAATATCATATAAAAAAATATTATAAACATGAAATTAGAAAATCTAAACAATAAAAACTCTAAACTACTTATAAACAGAACATTGAAAAAATCTAAAAACTAAAATTCTAAATAGAAAACTAAGATAATTTGATAAAAAAATTAGAAAAATTTAAAATTCTAAATTCTAAATAGAATGCTAAAATTTAAAAAAAATTATTTGGTTCAAGTTCAATAAATTTTTTCTTAAAATTATATCATACAATATTAAAATTATGAATCAATCGATAATCTTTTATTGTAATTATCTTACACACACATATATGTAGTTTGTAATTACCTGTTATTTTTTATTATGAAATACTTAATATTGTTTGTTTGATTGATTGTCAAAATTATTTTGTTTAAATTTATTAATTTTTTTCTTGAAAATATATCACATAAAATTAAAAATATGAATTAGTAGATAATTTTGTGTTAAAATAAACTTCATATATAATTATGAGTTTTGAGAAATTTATTTTATTATTTTATTTACTTGACAGTAATTTTAATAAAATAATAATTAAATTTTAATTATTATTTATATATTAATTTTAATCATTTAACTAATTAATTATATATTCAATAAAATATAAATATTAATTTTATCTAAATTTTATTATTATAATTATATCATGTGATAGACAAATTATGGCTACTTTTATTAAATAAATAAATCACATGAAAAGGAAGTCACTATTTTAAAACGAACATAAAATAATCAAATCTTAACAAATGTATTTTCTCAATCAATTTAGATTTTAAATTTTATTAGTTGAAATTTAAATCCGAAGATAAATATATAAGGATCTAGGAGTGGTATTTTTATATATTAATTAATAATAAATTTATTTTCAAATGAATTTAAGAATGCACAAAAATGATTATGAAACATTTGTTATTTTATTGGGATTGTGTATAATATAGTATCATAGGAAATCTACAATGAAACAATTAAAGCCAATTAATTAGGACCGCATGGGTGAAAAAGAAAAAATAAAGTAAAAATTGGAGAATATGATGTGCCTATAAAATATTCATTTATCTCATTTTAAATATATTATTTTATTAATTAATATAATAAAATTATTTAAAAGTGAATGTCAAAATTTAAATGTTGCAATTGTAATTACTCTCTCAATACTTTATTTTAATATATTAATCATAAATAAAAAGATTGAAAGACACTGCCATATAAATTATTTATACCAAAACACACTAGATGACAAAAAGGTTGATATTGATGTGAGGTGTGTGTATATATATATATTGGGAAAATGACATATACATAATTTGAGAAGCTAATTTACAAAGTGTAATGTCAAAATCGAAGTGTTTTTTTTAAACGTAGATATAATGCATTCCAAACACTAGGCAAAAACAAGCTTTAAGTAAGGTACAAACCAAGCCTGTTGGCTATAAAAATTAACACAAAAAGAATGAGAAAGTGACCCTCCCTCCTTCTTTTCCAATAGAAACGATAAGAATATCATTAATCAAAGATGAAATACATCATTAAAGATTGGTAACTCTAATTCCCTAGAACGTTTATAAATCAACGTTAGTTGTATAAAAGAGAATCATATTTAGAAATCTAGTCGACAACTTGATTGCACTGTCTAGAGATAAAATCAAAGGTACAAAAACTAAAAGAGAAAGCCAACTTTCTAATTTCTTTAATCACCAACTTTATTATGGGACTTCCTAAATGTGGTTGTTGACACAATCTATCATCACTAAGGAGTCAAATTCGCAAGCAATCTATCATTACTAAGGAGTCAAATTCTCGAATAATTTTTGGGAGATGTATAGAGTTTGTGAATCTAATTGTGTTCCTAAAAGCATAGGTCTTAGCTAATAATGGGTAATGGCAAAAGTATATCTTCACACCACTATTAATTAAAGGTCTACACCAGTCTCAACAAACAAAAGCTGCTACATCCTTCCTTGGCTGTTAAGGTGAGAAAATTTTCAAAAAAATCGATAAACCAAATTGAATCGATGCTATTTTTTTTTTGTTCAGTTTATATAGCTCAATCTGTTCTATTTGATTTATGAAAATGATAAATTTTTAGTTCTCGATTGGCTAAGTTTTATACATTTAAAAATCAAAGAAACCAACCCTTAAAACGATATTATTTCATACATAACCTTTGTTTCTTCTACAGTTTGCTTTTCTTCTTTGTTTCCCATGACCTAAACCTAACTCGACTGCTCTCTTCCCTTTCTTTCGTCTTTAACATTCCTCCCCTCTCTCACTCATTAGTTCAACCCCCTCTCTCTCGCAGTGGTTTGCCCTCTATCTTATGCCTCTTACCTAGTCGTTAAATTTTTCACATTTGCCACTTTCTTATACCATTGCTCTTTCGTCACTCTCACTCACTAAGTTGTTGTGCTTCTTTCTCTTTCACTAGGTTTGTTATATCCGAACCAAAGATTTCAAGTAATAAGGTAAGATTTCTATTACTCTATATGTGTTTTTTTACGTTTGGAAGAAGAGGAGGTTGTTGGAGAAGCTACATTGTGCAACAATTTAAAGGATGCTAAAGAGGGAGCAGAGGTTGTAAAGGAAGAGAGCAAAGTAAAGTAAGAAGAGATGATGGTGGCACAGAGGCACAATTTAAGGGTGCAGAAAAAAAACAGAATGAATGGGCAAGAATATGGGTCTTGCTTTAGGTTCTGTTGTTTTGATATGAGAAATTAGAAGAGGTATTTTGTTAAACAACTTAGGGGATGTTTTACCGTTGTTTGAATGTTTTAAATCTTAATTTTTGTGTTCATTCTTCTTTTATTTGAAAATATTTGTGTGTTTGGCTCCTGCACAACCATAGAAGACCAATTATTGTTAGACAACCATACATTTGAGTTGTGGGAATAAAGGAAACCAATGAGGCCAACTCTCAAGGTCATACAAATTTGAAATAAGAAGAGGTAAAATAATTATTGAAATATGTTTGACATGTTATAAATATATTATTTTTTCTTTATGGTAACGTAATGTATTGCATGCAAATAGAGGAATTCAAAAGCTTTGCTTCACAAGCAGATGCATATGAGGCCATATGCTCAATGGTTGCTCCATTTATACTTGTTGAATAAAAGGCAATAGTTCGTCTTCATATATGTTCGATTTATGTAATTTTCATATATGTTCGGTTCAATTTGATTTATATATATATTATATAGGTTAATTCAATTTGATTTACTTCGATTTTTAAAGATTTTCAGTTCAGTTCAATTTGCATTTTAGCTAAATCAATTTATTCAATTCGATCATAAAATACCTTCAAAATTGATCAAATTGACCAATTGCACATTCCCATTAACTATTAATTACATAAAGCATCTGCATTCATCTTGTAAACACCCACACTAGGTCACTGCCAATAGACTTCTGATTGGTGTTCAGTTCACCTTAAATCCATTATGGACTAATTAGCCTACAAATTACTTGCTTTGAAACTTTTCTTATAAGTTATAGGTGTTTTGCAAAGTAAACTGGGAGTTAATTGTCTAGTTTTAGAAGACCTTTTTTTGGTAGCCAAATTACCCAAACAATATGTGTCAAAAGCTCTGCCTCTTGATTAAGGGATTGGATGGCCATTCTCCACTATTCATTAAAAGATAAAGATAAAGAAATGATAAAACAAAAGCCATGCTTAAGAGAAACCATGTTCTCTAGCATGGTCACAATCGACAAACATATGGGTAACTATTTCAAGTTGAATCCCACAAACGACAAAGATCAATATTGCTCCATTTTCCATAAAACAAGTTATCAAGAACAATAATGAAATTTTTGGAGCATAACCATAAAATTTATGAGAGATTTGTAAATTCCAGATTTGTGTCCAGTAGCATAGACTTAAAAGCACTAATAAAAGAAGTTGTGTGACCTTGAATTACATTCCAATAATTGTTAAATATGAATTCATAACTCTTTTTCATTATGTAACAAATTAACCTGCTTGGATGCCAAACCAATTCATCTTATTGATTAAGATCCCCTACCACAATATTTAAAATTCTATCCTTGTTAATTGGACTAAATAATAGGTCCAACACCTTTATGCTCCATGACCTGGTGTTATGATCAATAAGCCTTGACACCATAAAATAATCACTATTTGCAGGCTTAGTAGAGGTCACTTTAAAGTTCAAGGCTTATGGGATGCATTTGTCATCCCATATTATAATTAAATTTTCATTGCCTACATTCCCTCAACATTCCTTTGCAATTGTGTCCCTCTCTTAAAGAATGCTCCTCTAACTCTAAGAAGGTGTTCATCTTTTTTTTTTAGCTTACAAGAGATCCATAGATCGAAAATAGATACCATTGAGGATTCATGATATCAAACTATTTGTTGTTGTTAAAATCCTCTAGCTAGTCTTGGCCTATAGAGCTTCATTTAGGATCTTCATATTTTTTAATCCAAGCCCACTCCTATTTTTTGGAACACACATCTTTGACCATTTACACAAATAAAGGACATTTATTATTAGATGACCAAAACTTAACAGATATTTGCTCTATTTTCATAATGATTCGAAAAGGTAGTTTAAAGATTGACATAAAGTGGATGATAATAGCTTAAGCTATAATTTTAATTAAGACTTTTCTCCTTGCACTAGAAAGTATCCTCCCTTTTCAAGAGCTGAGCTATGATTGCAACCTATCTAGTAGGAATTAAAAGGTTTGATGTTTTGATCTACCCCAATTAGATGGGACCTTCTCTAGATAGCTTTTAAATGAAAAGGTTTCATTCATTTTTAGGTATAAAAGATAAACTTCTTTGTTGTCACAAGTGATATCAAAAGAAAAAACAACCACTCATTTGCAAAAGTTGATTTTTTACCCTGATGCCTTAGAATAAACAACCATAATTGAGTTTAAATTATGTGCTTTTAACGGTGTCACATTACCAAGAATGAATGTATCATATGTGAAATGTGGGATAAAATTGGGTAGTGAGGCTTTATTTTCATTCCATGAATACAATCTGAACTAACTCTTTATTCAAGCATTCATGAGAGAACCTCTAAAGCTAAGATGAAAAGGTAAGGGGTTAAAGGGTCCCCTTAACTCAGTCCTTATTTTGGCCTAAAATAAAAGGAAGTGGCCCTATTAATTGAAATAGTGAATGAAATAAACCTAACCCATTTCAAAATCTTTTCCACTTAAGAGCTAGCAAATCCCATCCTCCTCAAAGCCGTCTCAAGAAAATCCCAGTCTAGCCTATCATCGACTTTCATTGTGTTAATTTTTAGTGCCATATAACTAGTTTTACCTCTTTTTCTATTTTTAAGAGCATGGAAACACTCATGCGCAATGACAATATTATCTAAAGTTAAGTAGTTAGATACAAACACTCTTCATATAAAAGAATAGAAAGCAAAAGAGGAGACAAATGAGATACAAACATTTTTGAGATTATGTTAAACAAAAAGTTAATGTAGCTACTAGGTCAATAGTCTACTAACTTTATTGGAGCTTTAACTTTAGAAACCAACACAAAACTAGTCTTGTTATTAGTCCTTAAAAGATCTCCATTAGCAAAGAAATTTTTCATTAGGGAAAATACATCCTCATTCACTATACCTTAAAACTTTTAGAAGAACAATCTCAAAAATCCATCCAGTCTTAGGACTTTGTAAGGGCCTAAATCAAAGGTTGCTTTAAAGATTTCCTTATTCATTACAATCTTATATAACCTCACGTTCATATCAAGTGTAACTAGTTGGGGGATACTATCTAGAAACACTTGAGATATGCTCCTCACTTTTTTGTCAAACAATCTCCTATAGTATCCCTTAACACTCTTGAATATCTCCTTGTTGCCTTCCACCCACCTTCCATTATCTAACATCAGTCTAGTGACATTTTTTTGGGGTCTCATCATTAGTGTTATGATGTGAAAGAACCTCACTAGATTTTAGCCACTCCACTTAAGCTTTTTGACTCTAAAAGGACTTTTCTTGCTTATACAAATCATCCAAATGCCTTAAAAAAGTCTTCTTCGCTTTTATACTTTTCTCTGTAAGTGGTACATTATGAACAACTTTTATGTCCTTTCTAATCCTATCAATCTTTTGTTTTATGTTCCCAAACTTATCCTTATTCCAAGTCAATAGAGCTTTTTTTATAATCATTGAGTTTCCTAGTGATCCTGAATGAATTGTTCTCAACCTGGTCTAACCTTTAGGCTTGCTTAATAATTCCTTGGTACTCAAGCTATTCAACCCTAGACTGGAACTGAAATTGTTTTTGAAAGTGTTAGACTAGTCTATGTAAACTAACAATCAAAAGCCTATGATCATATCCTATAAAATTCCAATGAATCAAACAAGCATTCAAAAAAGTTTCCTTCCATTCCAAATTCATTAGACCCTTATCTAGCTTGGCATGCATGTTATTGTATCCTACCTTTAGATCGGTCCATGTAAATAAATCCTCTTTAAAACTCAAATCAAGCAAACTGCAATTATCTAAAAATTTGTTAAAAAAACTCATCTCTTGCCATTAGCCTCTTTGTCCCTTTTCCTTTTCCTTTTCCTTAAAAGTAGCGTAGCAATTGAAATCACCTAAGCATAGCCACAAAAAATCCTTTTTGCGATCAGAGCCTAGTTATTGTGTTCAATACCTCCTTTGCGTGCAAAGCCTTACATATGCTTGTCAAATGCCAAACCCTGTCCTTGGTTACCACAACATCAATGACGTGGTCTAAACTTTCCATTACATCAATTCTCACGTCGACCAACCACCATAGCCAAACCACCTGATCTACCTATTGGATCCACGTAAATTGAATTTCTAAAACCTTGTATGTTTCTTAGTCTTTCCATATAATTTCTCTACTATTTGATTTTAGAAAGGAAAACAATAGAAGGGCGATGAATCATTATGAGTTCTCTAAGAGTTTGAACTACCCTGAGTTGCCTAAGTCCTTGAAAGTTCCGTGTTATAAGACTTATGGTTGTTATGGTGGTTTTAAGTAAAAAAAACTAAGAATTTTGTAATAGCTTTTCTACTAGAGTTAGAGGTAGAAACATAAACAACAAAATCAAACCTCTTCTCCTTCTCAACAATTGATATGCCTCTCCGATCATCTATAGAGTGCAAAGGATTAATCAAGAAAATAGATTCATTATATGAATTGGATTTGAGGCTAGCGTTGGGTTATGTTAGGAACGAAATCTATAGGTTTGAGGACATATTTTGGAGCAATGATTTCAGTTTAAATATTTTGGCTTTTTTAGGCTGATTTCTAGGTTAAGAGAGTCGGTAAGATGGGTTGAGCTTAAGTTAGGTGAGGAAGATTGGGCTTGTAAGTTATATAAAGGGTTGGTAAGGAGTTTTGAAATGAAAAAAATTCTATTTACAATATTTTATTTTCTTTTGCACTCTTCTTCTTTTTTTTTTTTTTTTTTTTACATCTATTTATTTAAAGATTTCTTTCCACAATCCCTCTCTTTTTCTTTTTTACCCTTTTAATTTTTATAACCATTTTTTTCTCATTTTCAATTGCACAATCCATTTTCACCTTAAAATTCTCATCATTCATTTTCACCATAATCTTCAAATATCTTATATCAAAACAAGTTATTAATTCAAGACAAATACCTTATAATGACATTCATGATTTAAAAAAATCTTATATTTTATAAAAACATTCAAATATTATTAATTAAATATCATGTGTTTTCTAAATTAATTATTTCTGACATGACAATATTTACATCATTAAACATAATAATTCAAATACTTTAATATGATCAATATATATGACTTTCAATTCTTGAGCATAATTGTATCAATATTTGTGCCAATTGCACGCAATAAAAGGTACTAATGTGATTTGATCCATTAATATCTGAAACAAAAATATTTTATTTAGTTAATTTATAGAGTATAATAAGTTTTAATAAGAAAAATTTATAATAAAATGTTATAAACTTTAATAATATAAATGAGTTGTACATAAATTTTTGTTAATTTATAGAGCGTGATAAATTTTAATATAAGTAACAAGAGTGAAAAAAAATATTTATTTAGATATTTGATAATTATATTATTTATATATTCTAAATAAAATTGAAATATTAGATTTGGGATCTAAAAGATCACTTGCTGGATCTTGGGTCACCGATGTAATAGGCCCATTACTATCTACAGGTCCCATCAATATTTGAAGGGCTATTCCTTTTCTTTTTAGGCCTACCCAATACAAAAAATATATAACAAGTCAAACAACCCTTCAGCAAATCAAACATCCCCCACATTGATGGCACTTGTATTGTGTGTTTGCAGCCGGAAACAACACAGCATATCCTTTTTGATTGTCGAATAGGGAGGTGTGGTTGGGTCAGGGGCAAGATATGATATCGAACTGTGTATGGGTATCTCGTGCCATCCGGACTCGGCTGTGTTCTTGGAATGGAACTTTGGAAAGCTCGGAACACATTTGTTTTTGAAAGAACTCCCATGGACTGTAGCCGATTCTGCAGAAGTCAATCAAAGGATGGGAGGACTTCAATCTTGCAACAACCTTCCTCAAGACGCCGACTGTAGAGGCTAGATGTGGGATTGAAAACCGGCAACCGCCTGACTATGGATGCATCAAATTCAATTTTGATGCCACGGTGGACAAGGATAAGGCGTGTTGTTGCTAGAGATTACTCAGGGTCTATCCTTTACAGTGCTGGCACAAGAAGATTCAGAGATATCTTCAATCCCACTCTTGTGGAAGCTCTGGCACTTAGAGAAGCAGTTGTTTTAGCTAGTCTGAAACCAACGACGAATGTCATTTTCGAAGGTGACGCCAAGCAAATCATTCAGGCTGCAAACAAACTGATTGAAGCTCCGCAAGGTTTACTCTTCACACTTTGCTTCTGCAACTTTTAGCTTTGTGTATAGGGATTGTAATTGTTAGCCAAGAAAGCCCTTCATGATGATGTTTTTAACTCCTTCCCTGGTTTTTCAAGTGAGTTTGCTTCAGGATTTTGCATTAACCAGTATTAGCCGCTTACTATTGTTGTATCAACTTTGTTTCCTTGGAATGATAAGCTTCTATCTTTTTGGCAAAAAAAAATTACAAGCATCCAACAAAGGCATAGAACTCATCAGTGGTTTGGGAATCAAATCTTGGGTAGCTTGGATGACTTGCAAAGCATGAAAATCAAAGTGTTGTATGAGTACACACCACAAATTTAATCCGATTGATATTGTATTTATTCAATAAATTTTAATTTTTAAATTCAATTTTCTTTTTTCTTTGTAATTAAGATAATTTTTTTTTAAAAAAAAAACATGGGTCAATTTCTTAGATTTTGTCTAATTTGAGATGCAAACGTTAAAATATACATTCAATCTAAATTATAAAATATAACAGTGATTATAATTTAGTTGCTTTTAAAGAAATAGAAATTAAAAAGAAAAATGACATTGTCATTTATTCATGTCAAGAGAATTAAGAAATCCAATGAAAGAAGAGAGAATGAAATTGACAGTATATTTCGATCATTGATTTGTTCTTAACATGATGGTATTTTACTTTATTATATTAAAACTATGATAATTAATGTTTTATAAAAAAGCATATCATTCATATCTATTTATGTTCAAAGATCAAATAACGATCAAATTCAAGATAAACATAATTATTTAGTTATTTTATTATTTTAATTATTCTTAAAATAATTCCCATTTCTATTTTTTACCCATGTCTATTTTTTGAGTATAATAAAAAAAAATCAATGTTAGAAATTGTAATAATGAGCACAACTATTTTCTCTAATACAGTATGTAGTGAAATAAAAATATAACATATTAAGATTACATTGTAAATATGAAGCTTATAAAATTTTCAAAAATGTTTAGTATTTCTATTTAAAATATATACAATATTACGTCATTTTAAAATATTTATAAAACTCATTGAATCTTAATGCATTTATATTAAAAGTCATTGCTTCACTTGAATATTAATTATTTTTAAACTTTTATAATGAATAACAACCAATTCAGTACAATAATTCATTCTTGTTTTCTTCTTCATTATTATGTCTTATTTTATTTAGTTTATCATTCAAAAGTAATTGATTAATATATTCATTGTAAATATTTATTAATTTATAATCTTAAAAAATATAAATATATCGATATATTTTAACTTTTAATAAATAATTATTTCAAATAAAAAAAATATAAACACAACACGTGGTACGGGCATGAAGATTTTCTGTAAGTGTAGAGCCCACCAAAATTAACACGCACAATTCGGATTGACTGGTGAAAAGAAAGCTAGTTTTTTTTTTTTTTTTAATAAATTAATTTCTCAAATTATTACTATATTTCCTTATTTTTAATTTGTGTGTTGGCCTTATATTACTTTTTTTTTTTGAGAATTTTTTTATTACTTAGTTGTTTTCTAATATAAAAGACAAATATTGAATAATTTTTTATTTAATAAATTAATTTAATTTAATTGATCATCATTTTAATAAAATAAAAAATAGAAGATTTGAATTTATATTTTTTTAAAAAATTGTATGTAAGAATTTTAAATATTCCTTTTGGATGACAAAATTGAAATTTAGAATTCTACTACTAATTAGAATTGAAATTGAGTTAAAATTTCAATTTTAGTATTTGAATTATAAATATTTTATTAAACAATATTCTAGAGACTGAGCTTAGAATTAAAAAGTGGGTTAGGTGTGATATTTTAAAATTTATGGAATTAGTTTGAATTAAAATTCTAATTCTTAATGAGTTATCAAACACTAGAAATTGAATTATATAATTCAATTTCAATTTTTAATTTTAATTTTAAACTCAATTATATGAATTAAACTGGATTATAATTTTTTAAAGTTTTTTATTTTTATTCAAATTATAAAAAAAATTAAAATTCCGAGAATATACACAATTGACAAAATGTCATATTCCTTACTAAAATTTGAAAAAAAATAAAAATAAAAATATGTGGTGTTAAACCCTTTCTTCTAAAGGAAATACATTTTTCATCCCTTTCTTTTCCCTTACTTCTACCACTTTCTTTCCTTCAAAACAAACGCAGACTTATTCTCCTCTCTCATCTTCATCTTATTCGCTCTCGATCGCATTTTTTATTTTCTCATCGCTGAGCCTCTGTATGCTTGATGCAGCAGCAGCCGCCTGTCCAAGGTACAACTAACTCCTCACGATTCTATTCTCATTCTTAACCTTTGAAGCTGTGGATCATAATTTCTATTTTTTTGTATTTTATTAATTTTTATGGCCAATCATAATACTGTTGCAAGCTGCCTCACTGGATTTTAAGGTTTAGCATTTTCGATTTCATGGTCTAGTTGCTATGATGCTGTAAAGGGGTTGAGGGGTGGGGATGGTCCTCTATGTGGATTTAGTTTAGGCCAACAACCAACCAGACGTCGTTTTTGCCCAGGCTGTGGTGGTAGGTGTCAGTTGCAAAGTATTGCAATTGGCTTTTACCATATCAGAGGCTCATTCTTGCGGATGGGAATTGTGTTAAAGAGAAGAATAATGTATATGTGATATTGTTGTTGTTGCTTGCATATTATGTGATACATGTATTATATGCCAAACAGGACCTACCATATGGCCAGTTCTGGTGATACAGGTGAGTGTCAATGGATAGAGAGAATCAAATCAGAGGGAGCTGTTCCATTACTTGAGCCAGATAATTGTCCAAATGGCTGGGCTTCCCCACCTGGAGATAGTTTCATGGTACGAGGTCCACACTACTTGACAACCAAGGTTAAAATCCCTGCTCAAGGATATCTTCTTAAGCCTCTTGGGTTTGATTGGATTAAAGGTCCTGCCAAGATCAGTGAGATTTTGAAAAATCCCAACGGCCGAGTAAGGAAGGTTATTGATGCTCAGTTTCCAACTGGTGATAATAAGCCTTTTGTTTGGGCATTTAATCTACAAGTTCCTAGTAAGGATAATTATAGTGCCGTGGCCTACTTTGTTGGCACAGAGCCAATTCCAGAGGGATCTTTGGTGGACCGATTTTTGAAAGGAGATGATGGATTTAGAAACTCAAGGTTGAAACTCATTGCCAACATTATTAAAGGCCCCTGGATTGTAAGAAAGGCAGTTGGGGAGCAAGCTGTGTGCATAATCGGACGTGCTCTTACATGTAAATACTATGTAGCAGATAATTTTTTTGAAGTGGATATAGATATTGGATCTTCAGTGGTTGCAAGTGCAATAGTTCATCTAGCATTTGGTTACATCACAATGCTGACTGTCGACTTAGCATTTCTCATTGAGAGCCAAACTGAGTCGGAGCTTCCAGAACGACTGTTAGGTGCTGTCAGATTCTCTGATCTGAACCCTGCTTCTGCTTGCTTATTTGAGCCATCACCATGTGGAAGTTCTGGTAGTCTGCAGTCTTCATTGCCGACACGTTTATGGAAGTCTATTGGACAGGGGTTTTCTCAATTGCTTCATCCAGGTGCTCAAGAGAGTGGTTCTGTCAGTGGCTCAACTCATGTTAATGGAAATTCCAATCATGACAACTGTAGTGAAGATGAAAAGAAATGGTAAGAGTTGTGAAAAATGATAACTTAGAATCTTTCTATAAATATTAGCAATTAAATATTTAAATCTCTTTTCACGTTTGGTGCTATGGAAATGGATCTCATGAAAAGATTTGACAATAGTCTTCTGTTTGCAGCTGAAGGAGTTTATTATCACAATGTCCAAAATGAGACTTTGTTTCACATAGTTTGTCCATTTGGAATAAATTGGATATACATGCTTTGCTGAAATAAGGGCATTGCGAACTTTACATACTTTTATCATTTTAGCATGAAAAATATTCTTTTAGAATTTTGTTTAAGATAGGATTCACTCTTTTCTTTTCAACTTCTAGACGTCTGTGATACTTGTTCCCAATTTGTATGCAAACCCATTTAGTATTGTCACCTTCAAGTCTGTTATCATCTCACTACCAAGGGTTATATGCAGTTGAGGCTTTTCTGGTTTTGTTTTTTTCATCCTTTTGTATAGTGTAGTCTCTGGAGTGTGCAGATATCATCCTTTCCTTAGTTAATGGATAAGTATACAGTCTTTTCTTCAAAGATTTACCATTTTCTCACAACCAATGTTCATTCTCAATATTGGTTTCCCGGACTCCATCCCTGATTCACAAAAGATGATTTACTAAGGGTGCGGTATCACTTTTTGTTTTCTGTTTTTTGAAAACAAAAACTGAGATTTTGCAAACCAGAATTTGTGGTTTTTGGTTTCCTGTTTTCAAAAGATTTCCTAGCAAATATGAAAAAGAGTTGAAAAAAAAAACTTTTTAAGTGTTTTCTAGTATTTATTTAATTTTTTTCAAATTATAATAATAATTAAAAGAAAAAAAAGAAGAAAACCAAAGCGTTGCCAAACCGCACTAATATTATCTTCTTTCTATCTTGTCTCAAACTTACCTCAGTATGTAAAATAGGTTTGGCTCTGGTTAGCTTTAGGATAGACTTTATTGATAACAAAATTTTGGAGGTAATGGTAGATTGAAAGTCCTAGATTTGAAGTGTAATTTTCTTCTCTCCATTAGAACTTTAAAGAATTCCTGCACATGATTTAAAATTCAGGTAGTGAACAGTAGATGGTCAAGTTGAAGCCATAATGTCTTTATGCTTTCTTCAATTTTCTTTATTATCTGCATTTGTTTTTCTTTTTATTTTTATTCAATGGTTTTTGAATTATTAATGCAAGCCCTTGGATCAAAACATCAAAGTTGGCTTTTATTTTTTCTATTTGTTCTTTTTCTGGAAATTTTCCCTTCATTGATCATTACGAATTGCAATATCTGCAGATGAATCAACAATACCTGGTGGACTGTGCATACATTTTTATAGAGAAGCTTAATCTTTAGATGTTGCAAGATGATTGAAGTGGCAGAGCATCCCGTATTCATATCGCATCTGCTGCTTGACCAATAGCAATCCCATTTGATTCTTGTGATTTGTTGCAGTTGTGGGTAGACTCATGTAGAGTTGCCACTAAATGAGTTTTATATCATTTGTTGGCTGGATAGTTAATTGATTGACAGATAGCTGCATTTATAAATTTGTTTCTGTTTAGAATTAATGTCAACTAACATGTCTACATGTAGAAACAGTACTTCATTTGAAACCTTAATTTGAATTCTTGATTTTGTTGCTGCTCTTGATTTTGGTTTGAGATGAAGATACATGTGCTAAATTTCAGATATGAAAATTTTCCATTGATATGATTGGTGCTGGACCGGGCTATCATGTATGACTTTGCGTGTGTGTGTGTTTTTTTTATTAGCGCCCAATTAGGCTCAGAACTCATATTCTCATAGTTGTATTTGTGAAAATGAATCTTGTATCATTGAGACAAAGACTCGTTTGTATACATTAGAAATTAAGTGGTTTGCTAATATTTGAGTTTGGATGTTAGAAACCAAGTTGGGTCCAGTATCTAAGGATGAGAGGTATTGTGTGTAGAATGACAGTCGAATATAAGGAAGAATGCCTCTGTTCTAACCAGGAACCAGTATCTCACAAAAGGTTAGTGTACGTTGAGTAAAATCTTCCAAAATTCCATCAAAAGGCTTTAGTGAAAATTTCCCAGGCTGCAACTAACAAAGCCAAAGCGTTGGAGTCCTGAGGTCCTTCCTTCAAACTGAATGTCGCCGCATGGTTGAAGTTGGGTCTTGAGATATCATTCGTGATTCTAATGGAGAGGTGATTGGGGCAGCTCGTTTGAGCAATGAGTTTTTCTTTGGAGCGGATCTTGTAGAGGCACAACCACACAAGCTCTCAAATTGGGTACCAAAACTATTCGTACAGGGACTGATTGCCAAACTATAGTCTTCGCCCTCCATGCAAGCTGTCCACCACCCTCATCTGTTTGTAAAACGGTTTGGGACATCAAAAAAAAAAACAACAGCAGAAACAACAACAACAAAAACAAAAATAAAAATATTTAAAGGATCAATTAATCCCTTAGACTTTTCGCACCCACGGGCTTAGCTAGCAGTAAGTGCATATTTTGACTTGAGTTTGATCTTGAATTCGAATTCCTCTCCTCTTAGTTGTAACTCAAAAAAAAATCCTCTAAAATTTTCAAATAAATCACTTAAAATCAAATTAACTATATAGACTTGTTAAACCCCCTAATCTGGTTGAATTCGTCTAATGAAACCTGATTTTAACTTAAAATCAGGAGGTAAAAAAAATACAAGTGATTTAAACGTGTGAATAGGGGGAGAAAAGGGAAGAAGAAGACTCATATCCACTCTTATCTTTCTCTCATCCTTTGTTTCGTTTTTTTAAAACAAGACATTAAAATTTACGTCAACTTCTCGCAATCTACAGTTCCAAGTAAGCTTAACTATGGATTTTTCGATTACCATATCCTAGACCTCATCAATTCGTTTGTTTCTGATGTCATGACTTGCTCACATGCAATACAAAATAGTATACCATAAATCTATGCATTTACAGGCAACAGAGATAGCTACACAAATCTTTCAAAGCTATTCCAAAAACTAATGCAGTGACCATTACAATGAGTGATGATGTCCAAATAAATAAGCATATGGTCTAGTCTGATGTAGTTTTTTCGTAGTTCGATTTATTATTATTATTATTATTATTATGACGGATAATATTATATTATTTTGAGATATCTAATATCTAGTTATAAGAAATTTAAGTATAAGCAAATAATAAGGAAGGCTTATTAAAATAGGCTAATTACTATAAACCCCTCTTAATTTATTATATTTATGTAAATCATCTTTAACTTTTTAATATTATATCATTTAGTCTCTCATGTTTATTTTTGTTATACTAATAGGTCTTTCTATTAATTTTTCATTAAAAATTTTAAAATTTTTTCTAAGACTCCCTAATATCTTTCATATTTAACTAAGTAGTTCCTCTTTTTTTTTTTAATATCGCATGAAATAATTCATTTCATTTGATCTATTATACTATTTTATTCTAAAATTTTCTCAATTTGATATTTTTTATTAAAATTATTTAAAAACTATATAATACTCTCAACATTCTAGTAAGTTTTTAGATTTTTATTATCTCAATCATCTCATTAATATTTTTTTTAGTTTTAAAATAACAAAAAAAATTTAAATAAATTAACTATAATTTTAATTAAACACACACCAAAATCATAAAAAAAAATAATAAAAACTTAAAAAGTATGAATATTTTGAGATGTATGTAAGTAAAAGAGGACATAAAATTTTTAGTATATGCGTGCATGTGTGAATAAAAATGAGGTATTCTTGTTATTATAAAAATATTTATTCTGTTTTTATTAATTTATCGATTAATTTTTATTATAATTAAGGGTCAATTAAATTGTGAGTATATTCAATTTATTTAAGATTTTTCAATTATTTCAAACCTAAAAAATAGTTAATGAAATAATGGGATAATTAAATTTAAAATTTTAATATAATATTGAGAGTATTATGAAATTTTAAATAATTATAATGAAAAATATCAAATTAAAAATAAATTTAAGACCTAATAGTGTAATATATGAAACAATAATCATTATTTTATATAATATTAAAAAGTGAGAGCAATTTAGTTAAATATACTAAACCAGAGGGAAGTCAAAGTAAAAATTCCAAAAATTTTATCAAAAAAGTTAATAGAATGACCTAATAGTATAATAGAAATAAATATGAAAGATTAAACCATATAATATTGAAATGTGAAAATGACTTAACTAATATGACAAATCATAGGCAATTTATAATAATAATCCTATTATAATAAACTATTCTTTATAGAAAATTTTGCTCATAAATTTTTACAAGTATTAAGTTGTTAGAATAAATTAATTACTTTTTGAACTCTACCTAATAGATTCAGGATTAAGACTTATTTACATAACATGGATCTACATAGTGTTTAATTTAATTATAATTTAAAATTATTTTTAATTACAAATAAATATTTTATAAAATTTGTTTATAAATGAATTTATATATCTAGTGTAGCATAAAATAAAAATAGAATTCATTTCAAATAGAATGAATATTTTATTTGATTTAAGTATAGAATTTGATAAAATATTTTATTTTATAAATATGTTCTTATATATTTTTTAAAAAATTTAACAAATATAAACAAACATAAAAAGAGAGTAAAGAAAGAAGAAAGAAAGAGGAGAGATAATGAGAGAAATAAAGGAGAGAATAGAAAGTAAAGTGAGAAAAGTATTTCAAATAAGTGTACTTTTTCATAATAAAAAACTTTGCAATTTTAAAATTTATTTACAAATTCTATTAAATTTGGTAAATTTTGATTTAATTATGATCAATTTCAAGGATTTAATGAATAAAATTTTAAATGAATTTTCATGTAGATTTACAAATAAATTTCA
This sequence comes from Omphalea diandra, assembly GCA_949677035.1. Classification (NCBI taxonomy): domain Eukaryota; kingdom Viridiplantae; phylum Streptophyta; class Magnoliopsida; order Malpighiales; family Euphorbiaceae; genus Omphalea; species Omphalea diandra. Next base: position 51,046 of record CATIWR010053231.1, on the reverse strand, counting down.
TAAACTATAAAATTCATTTATACTAAACACAATATTAAAAAATATTTGAAACAAATAAAACTTCTACAACTTTGAATTTCAAATAAATACATGATGAAAATTCTAATTACATTAAATAAATAACTTTTTTACCAAATACTCCTTAGGAAAACTCGATCAACCATTGAATAAAGATAGATGTTTGAGTAAGACTCCATGTATTTCACAAAATATAATTTATTTATATAAAATATTTTTTAAAAGAAATATATTTTCTAGTTATTAAAATACATAAAAAAAATATTAATTTTCTTTCCATTTATAAAAATTATAATAAAATTTAGACTATAAAAATTTTATACTTATATTGTTTATTATTCAATGTGAGAAAAATATATTAAAAAATTATATGAGCCCATGACCACTGATGATAGTGTTAATGGTAACAAAATTACTAGTGATAATAAGTTCACTAATGGATATGTGTATAGGTTTATCTGATTCATTTCTCATTTGGATATATTTATGAAAATCTAAAAATATATTTTTGAAAAGAGAAAATTATTTTTCTTTGGAATGATTTAGTTTTTCTTTGACCAGAAAAAAATTGTTTTTATTGAATAATTTTCTTGAATATGTCAAATATGAAGATATGCAAAAAAATATTATGGAGCCTAAATATAAATTAGAAATACTATAACAATCTTATTTTTATTGAATAAAATCTTAAGTAATATTATTACTTGCATTCTCATTCTCATTTTTGGGGAGAAACCTATTAACTTCATGACTATATGCAATATTAATTTTAAAATTTGACTACCATTTAATATTGAAATTTCTTACAAATAAGATAAAAAAAAAGTTTTGTTTTGTATACTAAATAATTTTTAAATCCCAAGTTAATATCCAAGGGATATCAATATTGAACGAAATATTAATAAATGATCTTTAGAAAATTTCAACTTGATTTTCAATATGAATAACTTCTATAAAGTTATAGTCTATGAGTAAAACAAAAAAATAACTATCATGCATGAAATTAATAAGGGAGAGTAACAATAAGTCACTTATTAAAATGAAAAAATCATGAATAATTAAAATTTCATAGAAAAATATATTATATAAGTCTTTTTTATGATCAATATAATTATGTCATAAAAGTAAAAGGCTTTAAAGTAATTTTTGTCTTGATTTTTTATTATCAATTTACAGGGAAATAACTTAAAGGATTTAATTTGGATCAAAATTTTCAAGGGTATTTTTAATTTAATGGATTGAATATCAACAAAAATAAATTTATTTATGAGTTTTAATGAAGAGTTTAGGATGAATAAAAAGGTCGGTTGATGAGGATAACCATAGAGATACTGATAAAGCTTTAATAGATCTTTTATACATCACATGGAAGTCAAATTAGAAAAGCTAAAGTTATGAAGAAGCAAGATGCCTTATTTATATAAATTGCCTTATACATACCTTCCTTATAGGTACACGCAATCTTATTTGTACAAGCTCAAGAGACATGAGTTTGCATATCATCAAAACTTAGGAATCATGAAGGAACATTCAAGGACAAAGATTTAAAACCTATACAACCTAATGAGTTCCCTAATGGGTGAAGATTGGGCCTAAAGATTGCAAAGAGGAAAGAGGCTTACTACTTGTCTATTTTGGATTGAATTTGAGCATATACTAAAACCCATGTGAATTAGTCTTACTTTTATTGTGGTGGGCAAATTTTGAATGTTTTTAAAAGAAGAGAACTTTTTTTGTTCCTTATTATGGTTGTTATTGAATTTTCTCTTTAGTTTAGGACTTTGTTTCATAATTAACTTAAAACTAGTTTTTCTATTCTATATGAAACTAGTTTTTCTTTTTCTTTTACCAAACTATTTAGAAAGTTATTAAGGCTACTTTTCCAATTTCAAATAGGATTATGAGTGTGTTTAGTTGTATATATAAGTAAAAATGAATTTTCATTTAATTAATAACATTGTCTTTGTTTTCTCTTTAATTGCTAGGAAATTCTATTTTGGTTCTTTTAAGGACTTTAGGAACTTATTAAGTAATTTACTTATGGTGTTTTAAACTTGAATTATTATTCACCTTCTTCATTTCTTCAGTGTGACGTCCACCTTTTGTTTTATATCTTTATTTCTTATTTTATCACTAAACATTGGGTTGAGGTTCTTTCCAAGTATGTTTTAGCATATCTTGGAAAACTTGAGTTTAATTATGCAATACTTATGTTGAGTCTTACAATTATATTTGTAAGGTTCACACCAGTTTTGGTATTAGAGTTAAGTCTAAATTAGGTTATATCTTTTTTGTTTCATTTCTTTGTCTATTTATTTCAATTCCATTCATTTTGTCTATCTTGTTTATTTTGTTTCCGTTATCTATTGCTGCAATCTTTGATATCTATTCAACTCGTTTGATTTTATATTTTTGGTGTTAGGTTTCAATATACATGTTTAGAGTTTATAAATTTTTATAATTGTTGGATTCCAAAGTTTTATTATTGAAGTTCGCATCACTTGACTTCAAAGTGTTAGCTTGATCTTCTATTGTCTTATGATTTTTAATTACTATCCTTTTATTTTATTTTTGTTATTGAATTAAGAAAAAAACTTAGTAAATTACTATTGATAACGAAAAAAGCTAAAAAAAATATGGGGAAATCCAAGAGAATCAAACAAATCTTGACTTTCGTGCTTTTTAATCTTCACTTAATCTAAGATTCGAGGATGAATCTTTTTGAAAATGAGTGTAAACTGTCTTGCATAACCTGCAAATAATGGCTAAACCACGTGGCGTAAAATGGTTAACCCATGTTACTATAGTAGTAAGGCCCAAACCTATGTAAGTTGCTAACCTTTCTTGTTAACTTTCGATGTGGGATTTCAATAATCTCTAAGCACCTAAGCAATTACCTCTAATGTGAAGTACCTCAAGCTAACACCTTAGTTATGAATGTTACAATCTTCCATCCTTAGAGTCGTGACATCCTCATCATGAATTGGCTTACAACTGGGTTTATGCCACTAAGTTACCAATTATGCTTAGCTAAGATACAACCCTAGGTATTGCAGTTTGTTAATGCCTCAAGCAACTCCACCTTATCTTTAACCATGAGCAACTCTTTCCTTCCAGGCCCACTAGCTTTGTGTAAATTTTTGACCTAGGGTGGCTCTGATACCAATTATAATGACGTAGACTGAATTGTTCTGCATAACCTATAAATAATGGGCAAACACGCAGTTTAACACAAGTTATTGTAATAGTTAGGCTTAAGCCTATATAATTCGCTAACCTTTCTTGTTAACTTTTAATGTGGATTTTCATAATCCCTAAGTACCCCAAGTAGATACCTTTTAAGTGTGAATAAGGAGAATGACGAGGACAACCGTAGAGATGCAAATAAGCTTCAAGATATCCTTTGCACATTATATGAAAGTCAAATTAGAAAAGCTAAAGTCATGAAGAAGTAAGCTACCTTATTTATACAAGCTGCCATATTCGTACCTACCTATTTGTACTAGCAGCCTTATTTGCACTAGTTCAAGAGACATGAGTTTGCACATTATTAAAGCTTAAGAATCATGAAAGAACATTCAAGGATAAAGATTTAAAACTTATTCAAGCTAATGGGCTACTTAATAGGTGAAGATTAGACTGAGACATTGTAGGGAGGAAAAAGGTTTGTTACTTGTCTATTTTGTGTTAAATTTGAGCATATACTAAAATCCATGATAATTAAGCTTACTTTTATTATAGTGAAAATTTTTCGAATGTTTATATAAGAGGAGAACTTGTTTTGGTTCCTTATTAGGGTTGTTATTAAGTTTTCTCTTTGGTTTAGGACTTTATTTCCTAGTTAGCTTAAAACTAATTTTTCTTTTTCTATTAGCGAACTGTTTAGGAAGTTGTTTAAGGCTCTTATTTCTATTCCAAATAGGAATATGAGTGTGTTTAATTGTATATATAAGCCAAGTATAAGGCGAAAATGAATTTTCATTTAATTAATAATATTATCTTTGTTTTCTCTCCAATTGTGAAGAAATTTTATCTTGGTTCTTTTAAGGATTTTAAAAATTTATCAAGTAGTTTACTTATGGCATTCTCAACTTGACTTATCATTCACTTTATTCCTTTCTTGAATGTGGCATCTGCCTTTCTTTTATACCTTTGGTTCTTAACTCATCAATAGATATTCGGTCAAGCTTCTTTCTAAGCCTATTTTAGCATATCTTGGAAAACTTGAGTTTAATTACCTAATACTTGTATTGGGTCTTACAAACATATTTGTAAGGTCGTATCATTAGTGAAAAAATATTTGTTGCATTTCAAGAAAATTAGAACTTTGAATTCAAGTTCTCTATTAGAAAAATTAATGATTTTTTTCAAAAATATATCAATTAGCAAAAAATTTGGATGGAGTAGTAAAGCTGAAACATGAGACACATGAAATTGAATTTGAAAGGTTTGAACAACATTTGCGCAATACTTTAATTAGTAAAGACAATACTTTATTTACTATAGTGTTTACTTTTCAATTTTTCTTACCCTATAACAAATTTTTTAGAAAAATAGCTAAAATCTTTTTTTCCTAAAAAATTTCATGAGTAGGAAAATGAATAAGAAAATTTTATGTATCTCTTATATATTATATGTTAGAGTCAAAAATAAAAAATAGCTAATAAATCATTTTTAATTTTGTAAAAGAATATAAAAAAAAAGGATCATTAAGAATTTTAATAAATCATATTGTATAACTAAATCTTAAATTTTGAAAATGTAAAAGTAACACAATATCATATAACTTAAATATCTGCATGTTCATTATTAAAAAAAAAAAAGGATCATTAAGAATAAATTTGGTATAATTTTTTTCCATATTTAGAAATAATTTTTATAGATGAAACTATTTAGGATTACCATCCATAAATTTTTTTTGTACAACACTACAAATCTGAATACGAGGACAAACATTTTGGATATAACTTTATGTATTTTTTTTTTCTTATAGTCAACAGTTTTTTTTTTTTTTTTTTTTTTTTTATAGTAAAATAATCTTTAAAAGTGATAGTCATTTAAGCAATTGCCCTAATGAGTTTTTTTTTTTTTTTTTTTTTTTTTTGCTTAGAATAATAACCACTAATTGAAGTTGCATGTTCAAAGTTGGTTTGTGATCGTAGTCTAACACTTTAAACACCTTACGTTTATAACAAAATGTGCTAGAAATAGATTGAACATCATTTTTTTTTTTTTTTTTTTTATCATTGCTTTAGCAGTAGGGTGATTTTAATGTTATATGAGTGGGGTCACGTGACCCACTTAAAATTTTAAGAACTTCATAAATTAATTCATGTTTTCAAATATGATTCATTTAAATTTTATAATGCCCCCTTAATTTCAAATAGCTTTAATTTTGTATCTAAAAATTATTTTAATTTTTATTTTTAGAAGTCATATGTTACTTTTAACTAAAAGACAAATTTTAAAGAAAAATACTTTCATAAAAAGTACACTTTATACACCTACTCTTAAAAAAAAAAAAGATTTTGCATCAAAATATTACATTTTAAATATTGTGATAAAAAATATTTAATTTTCTTTTTCAAATCCTAATACCTGTCAAACAAAAACAAAACTTTTTCTGTTCACATGCACTGTGCAATCAAAAAATAAAAATTTAGACTACTATACTATCACCTACTCCTAACAAAATAGATTTTATATGAAAATATTAAAACAACATTTCTATTATTATTAAAACAGCATTTCTATTATTATTATTATTATTAAAACAGCATTTCTTAGATAGTCTTAATACTATATTTATTATTATTATTAAAACAACATTTCAATGCGTTAGAAAATTTGAAAAACTAAATCTCTCTAAAATCTATAGATACATTTATTCATGATGAAAATAATATTGATAGCAGTTACTGGAAGGAAAATCCATACTAAGTGCTTGGATAAGGGAAATACAAAAAAAAAAAAAAAAAAACATTTTATGATCACTGGAAGCTAAAGTCTTCTTTCTAATTAAGTTTATCACTGAAATTTATGCAAATTCCTAAGGGTTGAGACTAAAAGATGGGTAAATTAAAAAAAAAAAAAAAGCTAAAATTAATCATTTGTGTAAACTTTCGGAACTTTGGCCAAATGAAATTTTCTTATGGATTAGGGCTACATTTACTAGGTTTAGCACCATGTATATATAATAAGAATATTTTTTTGTTGTTTAAAAGCTATAAGCAATGATTAGTTATGCAGTATTTAAAAGCAAAGTTAGAAATGGCCTAAGAATTTTTCATGAAATTCTAAGTTATATTGGAAAATTTACTAAGTGACAACTGACATACAAGCAACTCTGATTAGAATGGCTAGTAATTGCTACATATGGTACCTGGCAACAAAACTAAAGACTAATTGGACCAAAAATGTGATTTTACTTACCAATGGGAGATCATACAAGGGGTTGAATACATGTGGGAGGGCATTCAATAACTTATAAGCCAATAGAATCATAATTATCTCAGATGTAATAAGATCACTACCTCTTCATACAATGACTAAACTTATCAGGAATATGCTAATTGAAAACAATGATAAAGTTATAAATCTAAAGATCACCTAGGCATAATCGTAAAACAAGTAATGTGCAAAGCTCAATATAGTAGTTGATCATAAGATATTTTAATTCAAAATTAGTCTTTCAATAGAAAATTTACATTCAGGATAATTAACTCCATTGATTAATACATCAATAATAAAACCCCCATCACATAAATTACATAAAAAAAAAACTTACTTCTTTTGTATTATTGATAAAATGCTATATGCATGTTTATTTTAGATCGTCTAGGTCTACCTCCAGTAGCTCTAAATTCTTAAGGGTTGTGATTTCATTGAGTTTATGAATAATTATATTTTGATATAACATTGCATCGCTCTACCTCTTTCTATCATGCATAAGACATAACATGAGTATATATCCACATATATTACATTAATGAATATGATGAGCATGACATATTATGTCATTAGTTATGGGAATTATTGATATGCATTATATACTTGTGTTGTGCTTGATAGAGTGGATGTGGATCGCCTAAGGATGTAAGATTTGTTACTATTTAATACAACTATAACATGTCATGATATACATGGTCACTTTTATATAGGCATGCAAAAATAGCAGATGCATTGATTTTTTTGGTTATATAAGGAAATAAAAGGAACCAATAAAGGCTTTGCTCTTTGGTCATTGGAACCAATAAACTTATTTTTTTTTTCTTTATTATAATCTGTTAATAATTTATTTCCTATAAACTATTTATTTGTAGAGCTTTCTATAATCATATTTAATTGAGAAAACCTTGTCATTTAAGTTTTGGAAGAAGATAAATAAAAATAATTGATCAGACATATGATTTATTTCTTGATATATGGAATAACTATTAGTATTAATTAATTGATATTTTGCAAATGAATATAGATCAAATAGAGATTCTAGATTTGTATTACTTTGAGAATTTGTAAATCCTAAAGTAGAAGCATTTGTGGGAATAAATCCTATTTAAATAAAACCATATGAATGTTCAACATTTCTTGAAGTTGTAAAGACATTCTCAATAACTGTATGACTAAGTATATTGTATGGGTCTAAGAACTTACTTGATTGAGTTTATTATCTAAATTTTAGGATGAAAAAAAGGTATAGATAAATTATGATAATAATTAAATAAAACTATTGGCGAGACTATGTTCAATAATAAGTAAAAGAATTTTAAAATATTTAGATCTCATGCATCTCTGAAAACATAGGCCAGCAAGTTTAGTTAAACTAAGTTTGATTAAAGATTTAGCAATAACTTGAACCACACCCATATGTAAATAGTTACATTTTTCTTTATGTTTGAAGCAGCGATAGAAGAAATAATAGAATACTTTCATAAGCCTGATTTAGTAAAGTATTTTGTTCAATTTGCTTAATATCACAAATAAAATCAATTAAACCAATTTTGTAAGTAGTATTATCTTATTTTAGAATTGACCAATTATACAACTGATATTCTATTTGAAAAATGTCTATTCATATTATTTTGAATGCAAGAAAAATAGGAGAAGGAAGATAAAATGATTATTTAATGAGAACCAACATAGAAGCAAGTGTAAAACTTTAAAGAATGATGAGAGCTACTGAAGCTTTAAAAGAAAACGCCAAGCTTGAGTATAACATTTATCATTTTTTTTATACTTTTGATTTTTGTCTCTGTCTTTAACTTAAACATATTTGAACATATCCTAAAAACTTGAATTTAATTTCATAATACTTGTATTGGATCTTATAATATTATTTGTAGGGTTCACATCATTCTCTCGCAGAGAAGGTCCTCAAAAATGGATTTTTTTACCAAAATCTATCCTACAATCAATATATATAATTAATTTTGATATCAAATTCTGTTTTAAACGAGTAATTATTATTTATTTACTAACAATTTATTTGAAATGAAAATTTAATATTTAGCATATTAACTATTTGACCCATATACAATTAGAATTTTTATATAAAGTTACCAGATTAAAAAGAACTATCATTAAAAGAAACTGTAAAATAAATAATTAAAAATATTTTTCATATATTATTTATTTTAAAATAAATATTATTTACTTAATCACATATTTTGTACGAATATTTTATTTTATTAATATTTTTAAATATATTTTAAATAATATATTATATTATAGTCTTGCAACCTATAGGTTACTTTTGATCTCAAATTTAGTCGTGTATGAGTGATTGTCATTTGTTAATTAACTATTTATTTGAAATAAAAATTTGATATTCATTAAATTAAATATTCAACAAGCAAGTCATTAATATTTGCATATAAAACTACATAATTAAAAATAGCAATATGCAGAAATAAATAATCATTAAAAAAATTATAAAATAGGAAACTAACAATATGAAGTTAGATATAAATTTTTTCACTTTAAATATATAATTTATTCAGTTTTTATTTACCTTTTGTATATATTTAAACAAATTCTACAATAATAAAAAAATTATGTTCAAATATATATATAAAAAGTAAAACAAAATGAACAAATTCTAAATTCTATATTTAAAGTGAATAAATTATATATCCATATACAATTAGTTAAAATAATATACAAAATTTGATATAAAGTCTGATGTGGCAATCACTAATCATTTAGATTATAAACAAACAACACATTGAAAATGATTTTATTAATTTAGACATTTAATTGAAAAAAAATTTAACCATTAAAATAGAAAAGTTAAAAAATTTAGATGCTAAATTTGTAATTTACTCAATTTCTTAATTATTATTTATAGGTAAAGAATTGATTCTCGTTAATCAATGGCAGATTGAACTGAATTATTTGTAATTTTACTTCTTTTCTTCCCTCAGGTTACACCATGACACATTGATGTACTGCTATTTTTCATTATAAAATTTTTTAATGAAATAAAAAATAATTCAACAATTTTTATTACAATGAAAAATAATTAAAAAAATAACAAGTTTTATTAATTTAAATAAATACAACATCTTCATTTTTTTTTCTTTCATTTTGTTAAGGGCGTTACATTTAAATAAATAAAAATTTAAAAAATATCAACAATTTATTTGAACTTATAAACATTTTATTCTCTCAATTATTTCACATTGTAATAAAAATTCATATTTTATTCTTCATTTTAATAAAATTTACATATACAGTAGAATTAAGCCTGCTTTCCTCTGTCTTACTCTTCTATCAATGTTCAGAACTTCTCTTCCCATATATCTTTTCTTTCCTCGACTTATAGCAGGATGAAAGATATATGAAATCAAGTGGACAGAGAGATAAAATTCTGTAGTAATTCACTCACTCCAAAACTACATTTCAAGATGAGAAATTACACATATATAAATGCAAGACTAGGATGATCCTGTTAATTCCAAAATATAAACAAGAAGATGACTTGCATGGCAATAAGCAGACAACAGGTTTGATGACATGAGAAAGACAACCATGATATGATGATAATGAATTAACTCATGCATACAGGGAATGAGATAAGTTTGAGTGACATTTATGATCAAAATTTTTTATAATGAAATTAACAGAATAATAACTCAGAAAAAAGAAGAAATTAATTTTCCCACAATTTTCTCCAAGTAATCTCTCTTTCTTTTGTGTCTATACACGTCTCATGCCAACAAATCATAAGGACTTTAAAGGTTGTTTTTAAATGCATGTCTCATCCACGGCGTACTTACTCCAAACATAACTAAGTTTGAATTATAGAACCCTGGTGGCTGGATTTGAATATGTGCTTTCTAGTGATATCACATTGGCCATAGGAATCACAATCTGCAAAAGCATGGAACAGCAAACCACAACCAGACTTATCATAGACATCATAAATACTATGGTGAATACGAACTATGAAGAAAAAGCAGGAAATGCCAAAGCCCCATATTTCCTAAATTTGCTAAATTCTATTTGCCAGGTTTTGATATTTACCTAGATGCATTCAAACAACTAATAGACCAATAAATCATTTATATAGTCCACAGTATCAACTCCATTTTAAAGAATCAACCTCTAAGAAAAAATATCAAAATGACAAGGAAAGAAGAAGAGAAGAGTGAGACAACAATACAATAAAATATAGCCTGAGATAAACAACAGCAAGCATCAGCCATCAGGTCTTAAAACAAGTCCCTCCACTTCAAATTCGCACATAAGGCAAAGGGAAGTTAACAATATCTGTCAGTATCACATAGTTCTTAAATTCTTTTCCTTCCCTTCTTATAACGATCTCTTTTAAGTTCAAATTTAAAAATAACAAATAAAAAACACCAGCATTCTAAAACAAGATTCTTTTTTTTTTTTTTTTTTTTTTTTCCAATTCATTGTATTGAAACTCAGAACTCAAAATAGCCCTCAAAACTTTTCCCTAGAGAAGAAATGTTCCTATTTCTACAAAGAAAACTAAGTGACCAATGTATTGCGTGGATCATGGATATACGAAAAATTCCCATGCTTGCTCATGAGAGATTTCAATAATCCTGGTGCATCTGGGATACAAATCCTTATGCATGTAAAATTGTCTAATATATGCAAGCCCAAGTGGTAGTGGGCATTTTGTTGACTATGACACTGAGAACACTTTCCAAGAATATCTTCAACGGAACAAAATATAAGTACAATAAAATAAACAGCAAAACACACTCATTACATTATGGTTCGTCCAATAATCATAATAGAAGATAGAACACCATATGCACAATCTAACAATACCTAACTCCATATTGCAAAAGGAAAAGTAGCATCAAAACTAACATATGAAAAAATAGAGGAAGAAAGGCGTTTCTTTGTGTCTTCTGAAATTCATTTATATCATTTCTGGAAATTTGTTTTAACAATATATTCAAAGTGAAAACACGGGATCCAAAAGACCAAGGAATCTGAAATGGAGAAGAAAAAACCTACATTACAATAACAAACCACAGGAGGACGAGGGGATGCTGGTTGATAACCTCACAAACCACTTTGGGCAACAACAGCTTGCACCCTATGAGGACTCTTCATGAATCAAATCATTTGAAGGGAAAAGTTCTTTAGCAGAAGTTAAACAACTTCAACACCTTCAAGTGGTAATGTACTTATCTGCAATGTTCTACCATTCCCAATAAACCGTACAGAAGGCAATGAAGGATCTGTAACAGATTCAATCTCAAGGAAGTTAAAATCATAGGCACCAGATTGCTTCAAACTGAACACAAATATTACCACAATCCATCCCAGTATTGAGATTGCCCAGAAATTGTTCATCCCATGAATCAAATTCCATGCAATAGCATACCCAACAATAATTCCTGACAAATGACCAAGGAAACTTGCTTGTGGAACAATAATTGATGTAAAAATCAATGACTCGAAAGGTGCAAAACTGATGGGCAGGGAAAGAAACCCAAAAAGATCCAACTTCGAAGAGGGTTGCTTCACAGAAAGAATTGTCATCCACCCAAAAACAACACATGAATAACCAACAGCCGTTACTCTTCGAAAGTAGTCTACCTTGAACCTTTGTATCAATATATGGTACATTCCCAATACTAACAGCCCAGATAAGACAACTAGCACAAGCGTGTACTGAAGATAATATGCCACACCAAGGCCCAGGTGCCCCAACTGTTCTACTACCCCTAGACTCCACAATGCACTCATATTGAAAACCAGGTGAAGAACACTAATATGTGAAAAAGCTGAAGTAATTATCCTCCAGTGATGCCCTTCGATGGCAGTCTCATAACTCAAGCCCACATCAGAGTACCCAATGTTTTTCTTCTGTATGTACAACCATATGGCACTGCATATCCCTATTACACAACTAGTAGCTGGTTTTTCCACAATCTCAAAAATCAATGGCTTCCCCATCAGTAAACAATCCTTTCACCTTCTCTCTCTAAAATATTGACTATCTATTCTTTACTTGAAGCTGAGTTATTTGACCTCTCAACAATGAAAATACCATCGCAACTTTTATACCGCCAGAGTGCACTACAGCTCCCTTGAAGCTCACACAATCATGGGTTTTCGTAAAAATTCAGTCTTTTACCAGAAAATACAATAACCGAATTCAAATCTCACCAATTTCAAGAAATTCACATCAAAATAAACCCCTACAACTTATAATCTTTACACATCAGACCATCTGAACAGGAACAAAAATACTTCATACCAAGCCATACACTCTCAAAATCAGCAAAATCAAGAAATTCTATGTTTTATGTACAAGAATGGAAACTTAATGCGCCAAGATGTTAGATTTGTACAACAAGAACGATCATGCAAAAACGTTTGGGAGATTAAGGTTTTCAGTAAAGATTAAAAGGAGAATGAGTTTCTTACCTAGCGATGCCAATCAACATAGGCAGGTCGGTTTCTTTCCTGTTAGTTGGTTTTTTTCGGAGTTTCTTTCTGAATCAATTTGTGTATACGCATAAAAATAGCGTGCGTTTGGTTCAACTGCCAGTTGTGATTGGTGATATGACTGAAATACCCTTTGAGCTTGAAGACCCTGTCCTCTCAGTCATTCGTCTAGTTCATTCTAGATATCATTGTATTGTATATTAACCGTCAACACACAAGTTGTCTCAATATATATATATATATATATATGGAAAAAATTTTTAATCAAACAATTTTAAACTTTAAAATTCATAGTTTCAAAATAAATATTATTAAACTTTAGACAATAATAGTGCAAATATATAAAATAAAAATTTAAATTTAAATATGTAAGTGTTAAAATATAATATTACAACAAATTAGAAAAACAAAAATTACGGAATAAAACTCTTATATTATTTATATGAATGTTAGAAAAAATTTTTTTCTCTTTTTAAAAAAGAGAAGACACTCACTCTTTTAATGTCATTATTGATAACATATAAATCATTAATTTTAACTAGATTTATAAGATTTTTCATTTTAAAAATTAAGTTATTCTCAATTCTTGTAGATAATAATAAATCTAACTTAAAATTTTGAATGTTTTAATATTTATAAGCTTGTTAATGAGCTCAATCTATATCTAAGCTAAAGTTGAACATAACTTTTTAAAACTCACTAGTTGCGAACTTATGAGTAGCACAGTATAATTAAATAATAAATCTTAAACAAATTTAAATAATTAATTAATTGAATAATTAATATTAATATATTAATAATAATTAAAATTTATTATTACTTATTGTTGTCTAATTACACATTTTCAAATAATTTCAAAAAAATATTAAACATTTTCACGTAAATAAAGTAGTATTAGATAAAGAATTATAATTAAATTAGTATTTATAAATTTAGTAATAATATAATTGTTTCGATAAAAATAAAAAATTATAGTTTTATCTTTTTTTATGGACTATTTTTTAATTTTTTCTTATTATTTAGAAAATTAAATGCTTATTATTGTTAAAATCTCAAAGAGAATTAAGATCAATAACTTTTTATCTTGTTAAATTTTCTAAATTATTTTATATGAAAAAATTTATGTATTATTTACTCTATCAATAAACTTTGTTTATTTTTTTTGAATTATTAAGTAAATTAAATATTTAATTATTGGCTCATTTACCACATGAAAAAAATATAAATATAATATATTATTAATTGTGATACATATTATATTGTCAATACAATTATTTGACAAATAATAGATACTCATCTAAAATTAAATGTAAAATCAAAATTAATTATATATATTGATTTCAATTTGAATTGAACTTGAACTCATTTGAAAATTAACTCAACTTACCTCAACTCAATTTATTTATAATTATATTTTCAAATTCATAATAAAATACAATTAGTATATATTCTTAGTTAATTATTACCAAGATTTTTTTACATAACTCTTCAATTATCTTGATATCTTATAATCTTTTTAAATAAAGTTTTTTGACAAAATTATTATAACATCTTAAAAGAATATATTTATTTGTAAAGTAAATTAAAAGCATTTCAAAATTTAAGACACCAATTTTAATAAAAAATAAAAATATTATAAAGAAAATATTCATAATATGATATGAAATACCCAAGCAAAAATATATAAATCAACATAATAATTTTTATTTTTGTTAAAAAAGAAAGATCTATCATTAAAATAAGAGATTTGAGTGAAAATCAACTCTCATGGAGTCGTTATAATGTAAATAACTATACATTTCTTTTTTCTATCTATTATACATTAAACTTAGGAAAATGCTTAAGTAAATCAATTATTATTTCGTCATTTTAAAGTACACAGACTTTATTAATTATATTTTTTTTCTTTTTATTTCAATCTCTCTCTCTCTCTCTCTCTCTCTCTCTCTCTCTCTATTTAATTAAAAAAAAAAAAAAGCTTTCACCTGTATTTCAAAATATTTACGTTTCTAAGACCTCAATATGCCTACCAACACCAAACATTCAAAGACCACGGTGGCAACTCACCATAGTTTCAGCTAGCTCATGATAAACACTCTAGGTAAGGTAGTTCAATAAAAATATAAGGTCCACCGATTCAAACATGATTTGATGAGAAATTTATTCGGACTTCATTTACTAATATTTTTCTCTACTTTCCGATAGCAAAACATTAGGGAAAAAAAAGTTAAACAACCAAGGCCTTTAGTATAAAACAAAATCGATGCTAGCAGCAGGATAAACAGGCACCACAGGACAATAGAATAAATAAACAGAAAAAATGTTGAACATATGCGACAAAAAGACTTGAAAAAGTAAAAGCTGACAAATGCCAAAACACCCCAGATCATGAAACCTTATAATGGATCCAAACTCTTCAGGAAAAAATCTCCATATGTCAAAGTTATCCCATTTACCAACGTGGCACTCTAAACCAGTAACAACTGAAATATTCTTAAAGCACCATACTACCTAAAATCTCAAGATCATAAACAGAGCGATGGACCAACATGATTCACAATGCAAAAATATCTATCTATAAAGAATTAACTAAAACAGAACTTTCTATGAAATTTCAGAAGCTCTACAAACACGTAATTGTTTCTTACTACAACATAAAGTGATTCAGTTTAGAAAAGCCAATTAATGGTAATATTTCCAAGCCATGTGAAAAGTGGGAACTGAGCCAAAGCAATGAACAACAAGAGATAATGATGCCTGCTTGAGTCATAACTCCTCACTTCAGCAAAAAGGACCCTTTTCATTGTCTTCACCAGGAAAACTCCCATGCATAAGCAGGCCCATGGCATCAAAAAATAGTAAGAATATTTGAATAAGATTTTTCCGAGGACAGCAAAACACATTCCTGTGAAAGTATATCCAGCATATGCCACAATGTCTAACAAGGGTGCCTCTCCACCACCCAATGAAAGCAGTGTTACTTTGAGTAAAGCAACTTGCATAAACCAGCCAAATAATCCCTTCACAAACAGCCAGTTGAGGGCTTCTGGGCTAAACCTGCATCAAATACAAAATGAAACATAGAATATAAATAAATGAAATCAACTGCCAAGCAAAACAGAAGGGGAAAAAAATAAAAAAGAAAAAATTGCAAGAATACAATCATGGAAAATTGTGAAGAATAGCGAGACAAAGAAAACTGCAACATATTGTAAGAAGTATTATCTCCAATAATATATACCAAAGGTTGCCAAACAAGGTCACCAAACTGTCTGATTTACAGTTCTTTTGACTTCCATTATGCCATGAGGAAGACCTATTAATGTAAAGGAGAAACTAGTTGAAGAACTACTTAAATTCCTTTGGAAACATTTCATTGCCTTAATAAAAAATACAGTCACATGAGACAAACACATATTAGATATGTAAGGTAACATTTCATAGAATAGGTGAATTGAGTTAATAGTAGTTAAACAGTGCTTCAATTGCCACCTCGGCTTGCTGCTACCAATGCTACTATAGCTGCTATCGCCAGAAGATTCATGCACACATCCTTTACTATTATGTAAATACCCTTTCTGCTCAGGAAGTGCTCATTTGCTTTTAAAACAGTGCCAAAGCCAAACAGCTAATGCAACAAGAACAATAACCATCAAACACTATTCAAGCATTGCCAGGGTCTCCTGGTTGATTAAATTTGCAAATAAGCAAATAATCAACACAGCATCTTGACAAGACAATAAAAGAAAACCATAAAGAACAGTTATCCATAGTTCATATATATTTATCTAAAAGAGGAAATGATACATTGGCCAACTTCATGTCTAGGATTAAGATATAGAGTAAGCTGATTAGAGCATGTAGTACACTTACTTTCCATTAAGTCCTAATGTCAGGCCAGCGAGTACAACGTATGTACCAAATGCCATAAAGGGAATGTACAAGTCTGGTGCATTTATATCATAAATAGGTGGTTTGTAGGAAAGTCTGCCCCCTACTGGCTCAGTTATCCGTGTCCAGTGCCCCTAATAAAAGGAAAACAAGAATAAAAAGGCCATTTTAACAAAGAAATGCCAGAACAACCAAAAGAAGGCACGGCAGTAAAGCTTTCTCTTACCCTGTGTAGAAATGGAAAGAGAACCACCTTCAATTTGTTTCTCACATATTGGTCATTCACTTGGAAATAATATTGGGGATCAGAGAAGTACCTACTTATCTGTGGATTTTGAAATAAAAAGCAACTAAAATCACATACCTTCAAATTATTCTTCAGTACCATAAAGAAGCCATTGCATATTCATAACACAGTAAACATTTGGTGGGGTTTCAATCATTTAAAAACATTGGCACAAAGGCGTCAAATATGAAAATGTATAAGATGGCTCCACAATGTTTCAATTATTTAAACATTTGGTGCGGTTTCAACCACTTAAAAACACTGGCACAAAGATGGTTCCGACATTGTTTAGGCCGATATTAATATGTACATGTTATTCTTATCAATGAATTAGAAAGAACCAATTTATTTTGTTGAAAAAGGGCCTAAATTCCAATTTCAATTGGGCAGTAATGTAGATTAGGTTGCAACTGTTATGGCAAACAAAAGAGCCAGACTTTCTTCCAACTTCATTTCCTATGAGTCTAGGGATGTGATGATGCTATCTAAATAGAATATGTACTAACAGGAGTATACTTTAACCTACAAAACGGTACTTACATTGCTTTGCACGTATTCAGAGCTTGATCCCAAAATTTTCTCACCGTAAGCACCGAGTCCACCTCTAATAAGCCCAGAACCAGCCCCATAGAATGCGTTCCCAAATGGATTCGGCTGAGGATTTGTTGGAGGCCTTGGCTGCCCTCCTACGTTGTTATACATTTCTGTAACACCATGAATAAGAAAATTAGACCACATCATAGTGACCGGATTCGCTAATCCCCCAATCGTACTGCGAACTGGAACAGTTCGCCAAAACTGGGGTTTCGGATCTGTTTCAGGACGACAGCGGCAGGAGTAAGAAAAAAAAACCAAATTAAGCGGGAGGGAATCGTACCTTGGAGAGGCGGCTGCTGCGTCAACAGTGCAGAGACTCGAGGCGGTGAGAAGTAGAAAACGCGATCGAGATGGAATAAGCGAAGGACTAGAAAATCCAATCGCGAGAGAATAAGGGAAGAAAATATATTTCCTAAATTTAATAGGAAAGGTTACTGTTTAGTCCCTAATGTTTATCACAAATAATTATAATGTCAGGTGTCTGAAGCAGACAAATGGTCAATTAAGTCCTCAAACTTAAATTCGATGTCAAAAAGGCTCAAATAATCTTCTGTGGCCCAAATTAAGTCCTCTTCTGCTTTACCACCGAGATAGCATTTGTTTGTTCAGCCAATGCCAATGTGATTATAGAGCTCATGGATTTGGGTTTGGTGATCGATGCTGATACTAATGCATTGGGAGTTGATTCACGAGGTTGTGGTAGATAGTGTGACATGGATTTCACCCTTTGTTTGGAAAAATTAGAGGAAAGGGGAGAAAGCGAATGGGAGAGAAAATGAGAGCAGAGAAGAAAGTGAAAAATGAGAGAATATGTAATTTTTTGTTTTGTTTGAAAAGAGAAGGAAATTGAGAGAGAGAAAATGAGGAGAAAGTATATTTTAAAAGCATTTGAATATTAAATTTATATTTTTGTTTTGTATAATTTAAATAAAATTTATTTTTTATTATATTTTAAAAGGTAAGAAAGTAATTAACTTATGTTTTTTCTCATTTTCTTCACAAAATGAGGAGAAGTAAAATGATGAGCTCAAGGGTGTATAAATCACCAAATTTTCTCTTCTTCACCCCTTTTTTTACTTTTCCAAATAAGAGAAAATTATCATACTCTTCATATTTTCACCCTCCTCTTTCTTCCATTTCCAAACAAAGAAAGGGTCAATGTCATTGAATTGAGCTTAGTTTTAAATATGCTTAAATTTATACAATTTGCAGTTGCTTGAGTTTTAGACACGGTTTAAGCATGAATTTGATACAATGTTTATGCAATTTGTTGAATAATTTTGGGTATAGCTTTTAATTTTCTTAGTTTATTTAAAGTGAATTTTTTGAATTTATTTGGTGAAGAATTTATAGGTTTAAACTTCAATTTTTCTAGGTTTATTAGTCTTTTTTTTTTTTTTTTTTTATTGAAAAATTTGTGGATTTGTTTGAGGTGAATTGATGATCAATTTTTCTGGATTCTTCTTAACACTTCAGGGTCAAAAAATTCATGCAAAATTTTCTGAATTTATTGAAGGATTTTTCTGAGTTCATTTATTTTTTTAGAATATTTTGGATTTGTTAGAATTTTTCTTTATCAGTTTTGTTGGCTATGATTTTCTTTTCAAGTCTTTCATTTTTACATTTTAAATTTGTTATTTAAAATATGAAAATTACTTTTAAAATATTTTTTAAAAAATGGTTAATTGTCAAAATTATAAATTGTGTGCTTAATTGAGCCATAAAAATTAGCTTGATTCTTTTTAATATCAAGTTCAAGTTTGAGATCAAATTAACCCTATTTTTTGTTGAAAAACCTATTACAGTAGCTCCTATAATTTTATTCTGTAAATTAAAAAGCTTTTCCACTCAGTTGAGTAGCACTTTTCCATTAGAGGGCTAAAAATAAAGAATTATACCCCCTCTAATTTAAATAAAATAGTATATATTGATTGACACATAGAGAGATAAAAGAAGAAAAGAAGGAGAAATATTCTAAATTTTGTTAACTTTTCATTCTTTAAATCTTCAATTCCTCTAAATTTTCTTAATATTGTACTTGATTTAAATTCATTGTAGAATTCATTTCATTTGTAAATGAATTATAAATAGAATTTGTTTGCAAATGAATTCTTATGTTTGGTATGTTAAATAATAACTATTGAATTCATTTCAAATGAATGAATATTGCGTTTGAAATAAATCTCGAATTCGATTTAACATTTTATTTGATAAAAAAACACCCTTTATTATTTATTGTTGATGATCATTACATCCTTTGCTACCTATTCACACTTATTATATATAACATAATCAAGATGTCCAGAGCAGTAATAAAAATTAGGCATTTTTTCATATAAAAAAATAAACCCAAACCTTTTCCCCCCTTATTATTGATGATCATTACACCCCTCTTGATTTTACCCCTTTAATACCAATATCATAGCCTTCATATTTTTACCATAATACACTACTACAGTTTTCATTCTACCCCTTTGATAATTGTAGGGTCAAATGTTAAATGGAAATAACAAACATAAGACAATCCTGAAGCTCCAAACAGTAAGAAACTTATGGATAAAAGAACTAATATACTCTTCCAAGGTACAATCAGTTGCATCATTCAAATAGATCGATTTAAATAATGTGAATCAATCCAATTATACAAAGGACTAACGAATTGATTATTAGCAAGTGGCTAGATAAGCCTGCACTCACAGATTAGGCACCAAGACACATATGACTAAAAAAATACAAAGAATAGTTGTTGTTTCATTTGACAACTATTTTCTCATAAAATAAGCATCGTAAGAACATTATTAACAAGACGGACAAACAAAATAGTTTAATTATTCAATCAACATTACTATGAAACATCAATTCAATCTCATAGACTTGCAAATGCAACTAGACTATAATTATTTTTTGGCATACAATAAAGACAAAATAGCATGGTTATAGAAATTCTATGGCACCCAATAGGCAAAATTCCAAAATCATAAGTCAGAGTCAGTCATATATACTCTACTTACAATTCTTATAATTCACCCAATAGGCAAAATTCCAAAATCATAAGTCAGAGTCAGTCATATATACTCTATTTACAATACTTCAACAAAATCTTACAATTCTTATCTATATATATATAAAAAAAAAAGTCTAAGAAATTTGACATATAATACTTTGATTAAATATCATATATAGTTTAGAAAGTGCCAAAACACAACAATCACCATAATGATTTTTCAATCACTAACATCCCTTTACCTAATGTGATTAGTACAAGTTACTGACCTCCATTTTCCTCTTCAACTAGGCAAGCTTATTGTCATCATCACATGCAAAAAATGTTTCAATCAAATGCTCATTATCCTTCAAAAAGTCAAGCGCATTCATTACCTCCCACTTGTCTAATCCTAATTTTTTCAACTCTCTTGTAATTTCACTTGCAGTATATGTGCATGGACTGCTAGTTAAGATCGCATGTGTAATCTCTTTCATTAAATAAGTTACCTCCATAAGCTCATCGGTAATAGATATATTTATCAATTTGCTATCCTTATCTTAGTGTTGTATTTTGTTATTAAAAAATATCAGAGTAGTTATCCATAGATTTGTATTATATTAAACCTTATATATATATATATACTAAAGAAATTATCCCAACATCAACGTGGGTTTTCATCCAAGAATAGAAACCCTATAATGGTATCAGAGCTTGTTTAAGTTTTCTTCCTATTATCTTAGGTTTATTTATTTCATCTTCCTCCAGTTTTAATTATGCCAATAGAAGAACATCAACTTCGCAACCCTCCTTCTCAACTCATCCATCTTTCTCTATTTCAAATATAAAAATTGTGTTAGTGAAACATTAACATACACCAATTATCTCTTTTGGAAATCCTTGCTTCTTCCTATATTTACCAATTATGATGCTCTTGGTCACATAGATGGCACCTCTATTTGCCCACCTATCACTATAAAAGATGCCAATGACACTGAGACACGCAACCCTTCTTTTCTTTCCTGGAACAAAATTGACAACTTGGTTCTATCTTGGATACAAGCAACTGTATCTACTGACATCTTGCATCATCTTTTGAATCCTGATCAAACTTTGACAACAAGAGAAGTTTGGCTTGAGATTGAAAAACTTTTCAAAGAGCAAACATCTTCTAGATTGTTGCAAGTGATTTCTATAATGCACAGAAAAATGATCTCTCCATTAATGAGTATTTGCAAAAACTAAAAACCATCTATGATTCCCTTTCTTCTATTAGCCATGGAATTACAGAAGCAGATCTTGTTCTTCAATCTCTTGAAGGTCTTCCTTCAGAATATGAGAATGTAATTGCCAATATCAGTGCTCAAAAACCATTACCGTCTTTTATTGATACTCGCACTCAATTATATCTTCATCAACTTACCTTAAAAAGACCCGACCACAATCCAAAGATACCTCCACTACATTGGTTGCTAATCATCGTATCTCACAAGGCAAAGGTAGAAATTTTGGACCTCACCATTATTCATAACCAAGACCTTACTTTCCATATATTGGAGGGCGGGGACGTGGACATTATCATCCATAAAATTCCTCTCGCTATGAGCCTCAAATTCAGCCCTCATATAGTACCCATTATAATAGAATTCTAAGACCAAGGCCAAATTTTTCTCCATCTTATTCACCAGTCCAATCTCAAATTTGTTTTGATCCTAGTCACACAACTTATGCATGTCCAATGTTGTCCCAATAGACTCATCCTTCTCCTCAAGAAAATTTAACAAAATCATTTGCTGCTTTTCAACTTCAAGAGACATCACTTTGGACTTGGATTCCGGATAGTGATGCCACTTCTCACAACTGGTAACGTACGTAATTTCACAAAATTTACTCGTCCTAATTTGGTAGTGTTTGGGGATGGTTCAGTTCATAAAATCTCTTCTATAGGTTCTGCTGCTTTAGCAACTTCCATCAAATCTTTTGCTTTAAATAATGACGTAGTTGTTCCCTCTGTCACTTCTAATTTATTGTCCGTTAAAAAGTTTACAAAGATAACTGTTGTAGTATTGAGTTTGACCCAAATGGTTTTTCTGTGAAGGATCTGCACATGCAAAATCTTCTACTCAAGTGCAATAATCCAGGTGATCAATACTGTTTCTCCTCCTTATCTTGTCCTGAACCATCTCTCAATTCTACCATAGGTCTAGTAGTGAATAGAGTCTGTGTTAAGCCTTGGCATCGTCGACTTGGTCATCCAAGCTTAGAAGTTTTTTCACAAGTTTTATCCTTCAATAATATGTCTTGTTAATTATATAGGAATTCTTTTTTTTTTTTTTTTTGTCCTGCTTGTTCATTAGGTAAACATGTTAGATTACCTTTTTCTCATTTTCATGTGCGAGCTTCGGATCCTTTTCAATTAATTCATTCTGATATTTGGTCATCTCCCATTTCATCATTTACTGGCTTATGATACTATGTTACATTCGTAGATGATTACTAACGTTATATTTGGATTTTCCACTACATAAAAAATCGCAAGTGCTTGATACATTCAAGATATTTCATATGTTTACACTTAATCAATTTAGAATTTCCATCAAAACAATTCAGAGTGATGGCGAGGGAGAGTTCACTAGCACTTTGTTCAAAGAATACGCTGCTTCCAAAGGCATTAAAATTCAATATTCTTGTCCTGACACACCTCAACAAAACGGCATAGAACAATATTAGGTATGATTCAGACATTATTATTACAAGCTACATTACTGGCAACGTTCTAGGTTGAAGCTCTTCATATATTAGTTCATTTGATTAATTTGCTACCTAAGAAATCGCTTGTTGGTAAGTCTCCATTTGAAGCATTATTTAGTAAAATTTCGGATTATTCAAATTTACTATCTTTAGCAGTCTTTGTTACCCTAATCTTACTACTAAAATGGATCACAAGTTATCTCCTCGCTCAGTTGCATGTATTTTCCTTGGATTTTCTGACGGTTATAAAGGAGTTAAGTGCTATGATCCTATCCCAAGGAAAGTGCACATTTCTCTGCATGTGATTTTTAATGAAAGTGTTTTTCCATTCCTAGAACTTAGCAAAACCCAGGACTCCCTTTCACACCAAAAATCTAATGTCAAAAATCCTTATCCTGGTATATCTCTTACCTTGAAGTAATTATCTCATCCATTAAACAATCAAATGGACACCAAATCCTATTCTTTGTCTTTATATAATAAACCACCTTCACTCAATCTAATTTTAAATTCATTAAACCAAAACAATCCCACATTTGACTAACCTCAAATTCAACCCACCCACCTATTAACTAATTCATCTATATCCTCGCAATAGCTACAAAAATTCATCTTCATCTCTACCTCCCACCAATGAACCATAATCTCCATTTGCCATTTCCCACCCAACCACCAATGCACATCCCATGCAAACATGTTCCAAAATGGGCATCTTTAAACCCAAACACTTTCCTTCATATCCTACTCAGTTGCGATTTTCAAATCCTACCGAGAACTCTACTCTTTCAGTACTTTCTGAACCAAGTAACTATAACCAAGCAATGAAATCCAAAGATTGGTGTGCAGCTATGGAAGATGAATTCGAGGCCTTGATTCAAAATAATACATAGACTGTTGTCCCTTTGCCCCCTCATACAAACCCTATCTGATGCAAATGAGCATACAGAGTTAAATATCAAGAAGATAGGCTTGCGGAATATTATAAGGTGTTTCTAGTTGTACAAGGATACACGCAACAACAGGGTCTTGATTACGATGAGACCTACAGTCTTTTTGTCAAGCCCACAACAATACGAATAGTTTTGTTTATAGCACTTTCACGGGTTTAGAGCATTTGACAATTAGATGTGAAAAATGTGCTCCTACATGGAACTTTGCAAGAAGATGTCTACATGAGACAGCCAAAAGGACTTGACGATCCAAAAAATCCTAATCTTGTATGCAAATTGAACAAAGCTTTATACGGTTTGAAGCAAGCGCCCAAAGCTTGATTTCAAAGGTTTGCCTTTTTTTTTTTCGTAAGATTGGATTTCACTATTATGTTTCGAACACTTCCATGTTCACTGTTCATTAGGGATGGACAATTCTCGGTTTAAATTGAATTAACCAATTGATCCGAAATATTTCAAAAATTCGATTTGGTTTTCATGAAAATTTGATTCAATTCAATTGCCATTTTCAGAAAAATCAAATTTATTGGTTTGATTCGTTTTTGTGTGTTTTTAAGTTGGTTAACCAAACCGACCGAATAGCAAAACGACGTGGTTTTGCTTCTATATGTTTTTTATTTACACCTTAACCTTAATTCCTTTCACTTCTTTTGTCCTCTTCTTTCCTTGCATGCAGCCGCTCCCTACAATCCAACAAATAACTCGTCACATTGTTCTCAGCTCTCCACCACCAGATTGTTCTCCTCCACCCACATCTCCAGTCACACCTTCTTCTCATCGTCCTCATGCACCTCACGATCCCCCTCCCTTCTTTTTTTTGTTACATATTGTTGTCTTCTTCTTCGGTGCCTTCTTCTTCTTGTTATGTTGTCTTCTTCAGTTCAAGACTCAAGTTGCAGTAGCTGGTCAAGCCACTTACAAAAGGTGTGTATTTTAGATGATTGCTTTGCTTGAGGATACATCATACATGCATGTAATCTGGTTTGCTTGTCTCTGCATGGTTTAAATTTATTAATTCATCAGTCTTTCTTGACTAATAAATGAAGCAAAAAAAAAAAAAAAACTAAACTAAACTAAATGGGGTTGTATTTTGCGTGAAACAAGATTTCAAGAAAGAATTTGATGGGTGGAAAAGGCACCAAGAACAATTGGGCAATCCATGCTGCAGTAGAGATTGAAATTATACTGGACTATTGATGCAGGAAATGACTAAGGAACGAGTTGGCTTAATTAGGATCTAAATGGGAAAATTTTTGAAGCCCTAATGTTATAATTTGAAGTTAATATTTATTTTAACTCTCTAATTTATCTTTTTTATGTAAATTAAATATTAATTAGATGAACATAGCTATCTAGTCTTAATTAGAAGAATATAGCTATCTAGTCTAACATCCATCATGAAGAGATTTCTTACAAAATCTAAATACTGAAATGGCTATTGAGATGATTGATCTATTTCTGAAACATAAATTGACTTCAAGGATTCTTTACTTGGCGAGATAGAACTTGTATGTGTACTTTTACCTTGCAACAGTTGCTTCTGGAAAATTATGTGTTCAACTTTGTCTGCTAGTTAAAGAATGTTGAATGAGAAATATACTTTCATGTTTGGTTTTACCGGAAATTTGATTGTGAATATTCCTCATTGACCTTTAACTGATTCAACTCATGTTTTGCACCATCTAGATGTATGGTAGTGCGGTCTTATGTATATTGATCATGTAAAAAATAGGGGAAGTTGTAAGATTATGATGTATCCTTGCTTTATGAGACAAACATGCAAAATTCTGAGCGTGTGTTTGTTGTAACAACGCTATGAGACATAATTCTGAAACATGCAAAAATCTTAGACCTAACCTAAATAATCAAGACTTAATTATGAGGTTTACTTAGTGAATTTCAGTCCTTGTTTAGTGTTTTTCAGTATTTATTTGTGGTATTTTAGTATTTATTTGGTGTATTTCAGTGTGTGTTTGTGTATTTTAGTGTCTGTTTAGTATTTTTCAGTGTTTGTTTGTAGCATTTCAATATTTATTTGATGTGTTTCAGCCGCTGTTTTTGTAAATTTAATTAATTAGTAACTGTCTATTTTTCATAAATTTATCACTCTTTGAGTTTAATTGTCCTTCTTATTTTGTACATGTCAAATATAAAAGAACCACCTAACACAACCATAACCAGAACAACAAAAGCAACTTTTGCACCTCCTGCACGATCAACTCAAACTAATGTGAGTACGAATTCCAGAGTTACGAGAAAAGGCATGACACCAAGGGCTGAAGTGTCAGATCACTTCATAAAATTTTTAGACAGCGAAGGTGAGCAAAAAGCAAGGTGCAACTATTATGCTAAGGACTTTTATAGCGATCCAAAAAGAAAAGCACCAGTTCTCTCAAACATCACATGAAGGTATGTAAAAAGAACCCACATCGTGTGTCTACACGTCAAACACAGCTGTCTTTACAACCAACTTCGCATTGTCATGAGGGGGAGGGTGAAAGACTAGTTAATTTAAGTACTTGGAAGCTTAATGAAGATTATATAAGGAAATTTTTTGTTGAAATGGTCATTGTTGATGAGCTTCAGTTAAGTTTATTGAAAAAAAAAAAAAGGGTTTAGAAAATTTGTGGGTGCATTGCAACCTAGGTTCCAAATACCATTCCGACAGACAATTACTCGGGATTGTTACCAATTATACATAAATGGGAGACTAAAATTGAAAATTTTTTTAAAGAAGTCTAATCAAAGGGTTTGTCTTACTATAAACACATGGTCTTTATTATAAAGAATCAATTACATGATTATCACTGCTCATTATATTGATAGTGATTGGAATTTGGATAAGAAAATTCTTAATTTCATTCCAATCACTAGTCATAGAGGTGAGTCAATTAGCATGAATATTGAGACTTGCTTGCTTGAACGGGGGATTCATAAGGTGTTTATAAATACTGTTGATGATGCTAGTTCAACTGATGTAGCCATGTGATATTTGACGAGAAAGTTAGTTGGGGGACTTGTGTTACCAAGGGTGATTTCATTCACATGAGATGTGTTGCTCATATAATTAACTTATGAGTTGTGGATGGGTTAAAGGATGTGAGCACATCAGTTGAGAGGGTTTGGGAAGCAGTGGCATATGTGAGATAATCTCCTGCTAGATTAAAAGAATTCAAAAAAATTTTATGAATTTGAGAAAAGTGAATGTAAGAGCTTGCTTTGTTTAGATGTGTCTACTAGGTGGAATTCCACTTATTTAATGCTAAGTGTAGCAAAAAAATTTAAAAGGGCATTTGAGAGATTTGCAAGTCAAGACCCATATTTTTCTATCAATCTTCTCTAAGAAGATGGGACTAGTGGCGTGCCTAATTTCTTAGATTGGGAAAATCTGAGGAGAATGGTAGATTTTATTATCAAGTTTTTATGATCTCACTCTAAAGATTTCTATCTTATTGTTTGTCACATCTAATTATTTTTTCAATGAGATTAGTAAAGTTCGGGGCTTTTTTAACGAGTGGCAAGAGAGCGATGATTTTGATGTGAAATCAATGGGTGAAAAAATTAAAAGCAAGTTTGACAAATGTTGGGGAGATCCGTATAAGATAAATCAACTTAGATACGTGGTATTTGTTCTTGACCCACCTTATAAGTTGGAGTTTATGAAATTTGCACTTGTTAGACTTGGAAAAGAAAATTAAGGGTATCTTATTTGAGTTGTTTGAAGAGTAAAAGAGGCAATTGCAGCCTCAAAATATACGTGTGAATGAGAATTCTCAAAGCTCAAATTCATACAAATTGGAGCATCCAAAAAATCTAAGTTTGATTTGGGTGATCAGTTCAAGAAGTAAAAAATAGAGAGTGGGGATGCAGCTAATTTAACTCACCTAGAAAGTTTTTTAAGTGAGAAAGTGGTGGTGGTTAGAGATACTGAGTAGTTTGATATATTGAAGTGGTGGAAACTTAATTGCAATAGGTTACCTATTCTCTCAGTATTACCTGGAAACATATTGGCAGCTGCTTCGAAGTCTGCTTTTAGTGGAGGAGGAAGAGTTTTTGACGCATTTAGAAGCTCTCTAACTCCCCAAATGGTACAATCTCTTATTTGTACATAAGATTGGCTCTGATCACCATATGAACCCATGTCTATTGAAGAAGATATAGCAGATTTCGAGAAGATTGAAAATGGTATGCTAAAAATATCTACTTATATAGATGCTTTTATTTTTAAACAAGGGTATATTTTGCATGACATATATTTTTATTTTCTTATTTTTCAGATTTAGAAACTGGAGATTTATGTGGTAGCAATGAAAATATCCTTGATGTTAATAATATTTGAAAGTGAGAAACTACTTTTGATTGAATTTTCATTCTTAACTTTAATAACAACTCTTTGTTATGTTTTTATCACATTTTCAGTGCTTTTTTTTGTTATCAATGTGATTTACAGCATTTGTGTTTAGGTGAGGTTTACTTTGTGATTGATTGCCATATGATTTGGTGATGACAGTAAAGATATAATGCTCCTCAATTATGTTGATTTTGTGATGACAAGAGCAGTCTAATGATAAACTTAGAATTTTGTTGGAATATGATTTCAATGAAGTTTAGTGCAGATTTTTATAGGCTTATTTGTGATTTAGTATGCAGGCTTAGAATTTTCTTTAGTTTGATTTAGTTTGTGCATATGTTTGTAGCCTTATTTGTGATTTAATTTCTATGCCTAGAATTCTGTTTAGTTTGTGCAGATTTTAATCAAGTGGACATTGTTGAGTTCTTATTTGTGATTTGATAAATTAAGACTTATGGGCAGATTTTTGTATTGTTTATTGCTGACTTTTGTATTCTTTGTTGCAAGGTTTTTTGGGTTTTTTTCTCCAAACTTTTTTATTTGAAGTGAAAGATTTCACGAAATTATTCTTTTATTTAGGTTTGCCTGCACGGTTTTTTATTTTAAAGTGAAGTCAACTGCTAGGTGATGATGAAGTGAAAGAAATAGAACTTTATCTTTGAATTTAATTTGAATTTCTTATATATTTTGTAATATTTAGAATTTACATGGGATTATTATATTTAGTTTTTTAGAATTTATATGACATTATATTTAGTTTTTTAGAATTTATATGCGATTTTTATATTTAGTTTTTTAGAATTTGTATGAAATTTATGATTTTTAGTTTTTCCAATGAAATTTACATGATTTTTTTTTTTTGAAATTATAATTTAAATACACTAAATTCAGAATTGTACAAAAACAACCATAACATGGGCTTATTATAAAAAAGAAAAAGCCTACAAGGAAAAAAACCCATAACTGATAAACCGAATCGATTAAATTAGGTTCGGTTTGGTTAATAATTTTCAAGTATTTCAGTTTTTAATTTTTTCGATTTAATTTGATTTGGTTCGATTTTAAGGGAATGCCCATTCCTACTCTTCACGACAATGGTGATATGGCAATTTTGTTGTTATATGTGGATGACATTAGTTTAACAAAGTCTTCAACTACTATTTTGCATAAATTATTGGCCTTGTTGAAAAATGAACTTGCCATCAGAGGCTTGGGTTCATCACATTATTTTTTGGGCATTTTGGTGACTAAAAAATGATGATGGGCTATTTCTACATCAGTCCAAGCATGTAATTCTATCGTTCAACAAAGTGGTCTTCTAAACGCAAAACCAATTGCAACACCTATTGCCTGCACTGAGAAGTTGTCTGCCATAGAAAGTCCACTATTAAAGGATGCTCAATTATATCGTAGCCTCGTGGGTGCATTACAGTATTTAACATGCACAAGACCGGATATTAGTTTTCCCGTGAATCAAGCTTTTCAGTTTTTAAGTGCACCTAGAAAAATCATATGAAGGCAGTAAAGAGAATTATTAGATATATTAAAAATACTGCACATTGTGGGCTACAATTGTTTCATGGAGTTACTGATCAAATGACAGTTTTTTGTGATGCAGATTGGGCAGTATGCCCAAACACCAGACGTTTCACATCTGGTTTTTGTATGTATTTGGGTTCTAACTTAATCTCATGGTCAGCAAAGAAACAAGCCATTGTAAGTTGATCAATTGCGAAAGCTGAATACCGAGCATTAGCAAGTGCAACTGCAGAAGTTATTTAGCTAAAAAGTTTGCTTAAATTCTCAATCAAACCTTTTCTGCCACCACAAATCTAATGTGATAACATTAGTGCCACTCACATGGCCGCCAATCCTGCTCAACATGCTAGATCAAAGCGTATTGAAATAGATGTTCATTTTATTCGAGAGAAAGTGACTTCGGGACAACTTGTTATTCGTTACGTTGCTAGTGATGAGCAAATTGTAGATGTTTTTACTAGAGGATTGAATTCAGAAAGACAGAAAACCTTCAAGCCAATCTTTGCGTCATGCCCAATCATGCAAAGTTTTGGGGTTTGTAATTCAAATATATTAGAGTACTTATCCATAGATTTGTATTCTATTAAATCTTGCACATATATACTAATGAAATTCAATCCCAGCATCAACGTGGGTTTTCATCCGAGAATATAAACTCTATTAATCATCAATGACATCATATGTGATTCTTTTTTTTTTTTTTTATCTCATTTATAAGGCAATTTTGATTGTCGAAAAGCCTATGAAAAACTATCATGAACGGATCAAGTTAAAGGATCTAATTGATCCACGAGTACCTCATCATTCATTTGCATCTCATTAATATCCTCAATATGTATATCTTGTTCTGTTTGCCACCTACGTAGTTTATTTTTGCACAGTTTCAGTACCATCTCCATTTGCTTGATACAACAGCTTCCAATCAATAAAGTTCTTTATCCCATACCAAACAGTCATCACTCTTAACCTGTAATAAACAAGTAATAGACACCTACCATTAGCAATTTACCATATAAGAAAATAGAAACCATATATGTAAAATAAGACAAGTGCTGTAATTGATGTAATTGTTGTAATTAAAGTTTATTCAAGATTTATATCAATATCAAACAATATTAAAGTTGACTTATCCTAGACAATATGACTGCTTTAAGAAAGTTGAATTCCGCTATAAAAAAAAAATAGTAGTAGATAAAAAAATTCCCTGAAAATCAACGTAAAAACATCTCTAAACAGAAATAAAAACTTATTCACCTGAATAAAAATATGAAGTACAAGCCTACACGTATGTAGCTTATACAAATAATGAATTGAATGATGATAATAAGGAAGATATATCAATTGGATTGCTCCAAGAAAGCTAAATTCTGCATATGAAAAAAAAAACAGCAGTAGATGAAAAATTCTTAAAAATCAATATAAAAAAAACCCCTATGCAAAAATACAAAGCTTCATTACCAGAATGGTACTTTTCCAAACACTTGGCACAACTTCAATTTTTTTGGTGATGTCATTCTAACTAAATCCACTGTTTTTGTCCAAAAGTCCAATAATAAAACTCATTAGCTTCTTAATAATCTTTAATCTATTAACTACTTTTCCTTGGTCAATTGTCTTCCTAATCTTTCGAAACTCCACATTAAGCATAGTAATAACATTCTCCCAAGCTTTTTTTTTTTAAATTGTCTCTCATCTTTGTTTCCTTTTGCTTTTTCTTCCTTCAAAAGATTGGGAATGAGTTTGTCCATTTCTTTTGGCCATCGAAGATAGTTTTCAGTTTTTCTTGAGTGGCTTACAAATTCAATTTCATCATCTATTGATGTAGTCATCTATGTATAATAATACAGGTACAAGAGAAAAAAAATAAAGCATAAAGAAATTAATAAAGTATACACATCCAATAAGCATAAAGGAATTAACAAAATTTGCATGTCCAATAAATATAAAGGAACTAACAAAGTTTACACAATAAGGAAAAAGGAATTAAAGTGAAAAATTACATAAACATATTAAAGTCATAAGAAAACAAAGTTACTAGCATACTAGGATCCTAAGATCTAGACCCATAATCTTGCCACATAGACATAGCTATCTTATTTCTTATTTCCTCTCATTGTCTAGCATCTGAATCTTTAGTAATATGTGTAATTTCATTTACTTGATCATCACGATGATTTACTTTGATATCAACTTCACATAAAAGATTTTCATTTGGGTCACACAGCATGAGAAAATTATGCAAAATGCAACAAGTAAGAACAATATTGGAAATTGCATCAATGCCAAATTTTGCTTCTGTTCCACTAGTTATAATAGGAAATCTCTGTTTTAGCACCCCAAAAGCCCTTTCAATTGCATTGCATAAAGAAGCAAGTCGAAGATTGAATAGCTCCCCTGAATTCTCATAAGGATGATAAGAGTACTCTTTTAGATGTTATCTAGTGCTTCAAAATGGAGTAATAAATCCACACCTCAAGGGATAACCAACATCAACTAGGTAAAATTTATCTATATAAAATTAAAATTTTGATTCAATAATCAATTAATTAAAGATGGAAAATGACTCATATATTCTAGATATCACTAAATTACCTTGAGAATCTCTCAAATTATCTTCCCTATTTAAACTAGCTTCAAGAATCCTTTATCCAAATAGATAAAACATAGGTAAATTTCAATTCAAAAGTGCATGCAAGTCAGCTATTAATTATTGGATTTCTTTTCTCCTCCTATATCTCGCAACATCTGTTTTTGGGGCTTTGACTCAAATATGTGTGCCATCAATAATAACAATACAATTATATACAACAAATAGAATTCATCAAAATATTAACATTATATTTTATTGCTATATTTAAAGACAAATTAATAATTAGAAGCCTAAGTTACAGTTGTACCTAAAAGTAAGGATAATATCTTTAGAGAATTGCAAAACCATTTGGTTGCACCAAAAACTTTTCTTCTAATGATACGATTGCCTTAAGAACTTGGTGAAAATGGCAGCTCATAATTTCCCCACTTCGATAAAAGAAAAAGTTTACAGTCCAATTCTTTGCATTATGAGCTAAAATGTGTAAACACTTTGCAACTCGTTCCTCCATACAACTGAATCGAGTATCTCTGAGTAATTTTTCTATTTCAATATATTGACTAGTGTTTCAAATGCATATGGTCCCTTACGTAAAATATTTTTAGCATTTGGATTATTTTCTATATGCCACATTAACTATTGTCAAATAATTTGTCTCCTAGTATTGGACTCCTTTAATGGTCTCTCAACAAGTCAATAAACATGAAGCAAAAAAGCTAATTAGCTAGCATATCCTATGGAAAATGCTGATGCATTTCTATGAAAATTCCTCATATTACTGTAATAACATAAAATAATTAAGTGGAAGATGAACAGAAATGGACAAGAAAGAACATGAAGAAGCAATTATAAACAAAAAAGACTCATGCCATCACATAAAAAATGAACTTCTAACTGTTAACAGCCTTAAAAATAAAAAAATATTTTCATGCTGAGAGGACTTTGGCAATATTAAGCAATCAAACAAAAATAATATATATAATGAAACATAAAGGTGTATAGAAAAAGTCTGCAAAGGTAAGAGTACCGTTTTAGTTACTTGCACAGATTAAATATTCTCAAATATGCAAGGTAGCAAAGTCAAAATGATATATGCGTAGTTTAAGACCGCCTCCAAGAAGTTACAAATTATTGTAACCATTAAGAAACCTTTGCATTGAAAACTACATCCTTCTTGTAAACATCAAGTAAAACCTGTAAAATGTAAATTAAAAAAACAAACTATAACAAAAAAAAAATATTAAAGAAATCTAAATACTAAGAGAACTTTTACAACATTTGGCTTTCACATGGTAGTGAACTCAAGGAAATGGGCATTAAGAGTTTTGGATACCTACACAATCATTCTTTCATCTCATATCTAGCAAATAGTTTTATTAGTATAATTTTTAAAAGATTATTTGATACTTAAAAGGTATCAAAATGCAACAACACTCACATTCATTCTCAGATGGAACATAAAGCCACCAAACTCTAAAATGTTTGTCCCAAACGTTTTGATATGCATAATAGATTTTGTGGAAAATTCCAATAGATTGAAGAGGATGTCAGGAAGCATGCAAAAGCAATCATGGGGATAAAATCTACCATTAAAGTACTTTTAGACAAAGGACATGACTGAGCTTATTAAATTCCACAAGTTTGTGGAGTAACATTTAGAGAAATTGACTGATAAGACACAAGTGAATGAAATTTGACTATACTCAAATTAGTGAATGCATGTCCACTACTCTACCTATGCCATAGATCGTGTCCATTGCATAATTATTAGCATCAATAAATGAATGAAAATAATCATTTAGTTACGTGAAATGCAAGTGTTGCCAAAGTTTGAAGGGCTTCCCAATAAGAAGCTGGAATCATTGAGAACAGTACCAACATTATATTTAAAACTGAATGAAAATAGCTACCAAACCGAAGAAGTGGAAAGTAACACCTCGATTGGAGGAATACCTTGAGAAGGTTGAAATCCTATTTTAACAAAGTAAAATTTTCTAAGCTTATGATAACACACATTAGAAGATCATAAAACGTTATCTTGTCATTGATTCTAAGAATATCTTGCAATCAAACAAAGGGAGAAATAGATGCACTAGAAAGAAGCAAAGATGAACAGACTAAGCAATTCCAGAGCAACAACATTGATTTTAACTTCAATATTTTGGTGCGAATTAAGTAATTAATGGTAGACGTCTCTTAAAGTTGCATGGAAGTTACACTTAAGGTAACATTAATCTTTCTTACTACATAATACTTATTACCCTAAAAGAATGAATGGTAAATAGTTTGGAACCTGTTCACCTTTTGATCTAGGAATAGAGAGGGGTCAAGGCAATAGAAAAATACACAAAGTGGGCAAACAACTATGAGCCAATCAAAGGCACGTGCAAAGGCGTCGTAAACCTCCTAGCTGTTGAAGCAAATATCATTTCAGATATTAGGTAATAGCAATAAAAGTTATAATTTATGAACTGAGTATAGGAGCCCATATCATCATTGCCACATAGACAATACCCTCAATTGTAGAGTTGTTCACATCCCCTACCTCAATTATGAAGAGAGTAGCTCGACGTACTTTTCATAGTCACCACTAGATACATCTATTTGCAATTTTTTATTTTACCTCCTAGATACAAGGCAGACAAAATTGCACCAAATAAGCAGTTTCGTCTTGCCCTTTTTTTCTTACAAAAAATATAAACATATCGAATTACAGGGCCAAAAAGCATCAGTCTATATAGTGACCTAAAAAATCATCAAACACATTAAGATCTAAAGAATCATCAACCCACAAATCATCATGACATATAGATTACATAAATCATTAACTCACTATCCAACCAAGTCGAATAAAAGAAATAAAACCTCACTTTCTAATTAAAAAGGGGTAAATGTGAAAAGAACAAAGTGCATAAGACAAGAAACAAGAGTGGAGATTTTTTTTATGTTGATAACCAATCAGTTTTAATCGAATTCATGGTTTTTCCATCAGTTTTTTAGAATGTATCCTTTAAGACATCATATAAAATCCACCAAACAACATAAAAGGAAAGAAGAAACAAATGCATTCATAGCGTTATTATGGAAATAGATAGAGTTCAAAGATGATGACGTTGGAATTCAGCAACCCAACAACAACAACAAAACAAATTACAAATAAAGAAACAAAACCTAGCAGAGGCAAAAAGCAAATCGAGCTAAAATGCAGATCTGAGTGATTACTTGAAAATACCGCAGTAGAT
The DNA here is from genome assembly GCA_949677035.1 of Omphalea diandra. Classification (NCBI taxonomy): domain Eukaryota; kingdom Viridiplantae; phylum Streptophyta; class Magnoliopsida; order Malpighiales; family Euphorbiaceae; genus Omphalea; species Omphalea diandra. Next base: position 14,909 of record CATIWR010053231.1, on the reverse strand, counting down.
GCTGCAACAAATCGACCTAAGACGCAGTAAAGAGAGCCATGATAAGAAATAAAATGAGAGTTAAAAAAAGGTAAAGATTGATATAAGAAAGGAAATTAAAAAGTTAATTAAGTGTATTATGGTCATATGAAATATATTGATTTAAAATATAGAGTTCATTTGGAAATTCTAACTATGTTGCTAGAATTTAGGTTAGTTATATCCAATTCTATATTAGATTTGTAAACAAATTCCAAATAAAGTTTTATTTAAATCAAATACACAAATATTGGATTTGCAAATGAATTCCGAATGAAGTTTTATTTAAATTAAACATACAAATATTGAATTTGCAAATAAATTTATAAAATTTTCATTTATACCAAACATAATGTGTATTAATAAATTACTACATTGGTTGTAGGATCCTGATATTTTCCAATAGGGCAATCTCACATAATCATAAAAATAACTATATTAGTTAGAGGACACTACTATTTTTTGATAAGCTAATCCCACATAATCATAAAAATTACTATATTTCAACATTAAAGAAAATTTAAATTAAATAGCTAAAAAGGGTATGTCTTTCAGTTTTCTAATGTTAATGAGAATAATTAACTCTTTACTTTAGATATAATTACGTGTAGCTTATACTAATTAATTTTCTATATGGTGAGTCAGAATGATTTTTAATGTGATATTGTACTCATTGCCATAAGGGACCATGTAGACTCTAAACTGATCATTGGTTGTTGGACATAGATATTTTCTTATGGAAGTCATTATTGTATCATTCGCAAAATGATAAAGTGTAAGTGTGTGTGTGTATAGCTTCTATTTTTCCTTTTGTTTTTCTATTCCTTCTTTGATATTTATTGATACTTTATTTTTTAAAAAAAAAGATCAATGCATAATTATTTCTTAATTTATCTCTTTTAATTTATTCCAATTTTTTCTTTCATCGATTGACAATTTCTTAGTATATATACATTTCAATTAATGATCTTTTGAGATTTATATATTCTTTAGATTGATAGTTTTCGTAACTTATATTTTTAGTCCCAAATTGGCTACCTTATATATATATATATATATATATATATTGATGATACTTTATAACCTACATATCTAGTTTTTATTTCTATTTCTTATGGTTAGCTACACAAATTTTATTTTTATTGGTTTCAAGTTAATTTTATAATTAACAATTTTAGAAAATTTTAATTGGTAAAATAATTTTGACATGCTCAATAAGACTCTCTCATATGCAGTTAAAGATAAAGTTTCTAAGTTTAAATTATCATGATATCATTATGCAAGCTTTTTGGCCAATATTTAAAGAGAATTTAATAGTTTAAAAAAATTGAAAAATTTTATTGCAAAAATTTAGACAATCATTGGCCGATTAAAAGCTTAATGAGCTATCTCAAGTTTAACAGAAAAATTCAAATAATGCAAATGTACCTTAACAGACATATTATATGAACACAATTTTAATGCACACAAAAATTTAATTCAACTCGGAATAATAATAGAGGAAAAATAAAATTTTAACTCAACAAATAACTATCGACTAAATAAATTTGATTGGTTAGTGCTGGTATAAGGACATGAGCGATTATCATATGAGTTAGTTGGAAATAATTATTTATGTTGTGACTTGTTGTGTCAAATTCTAATAAATGGTTGTTGATAGTCAAGTTGCATTATTTTATGTCAGTATTTAAAAATCAATTATGCAAGGGTTTTCATCTAACTATAGATTAACATCTTTTGCTATCTATATATCTAACATTTATTTTGATTTTTTGTGGCTAGCTACATGAATCTTATTTTTCATTAGTCTCTAACTAATTTGATAATTGGCTATTTTAGGAGATCTTAATTAATAAAATAGTGGTTCTTATAACTTGCACAATTTGTTCAATTGAACTTTATATGCTATAAATTATAAGATAAATTATTATTAAATTTTGAGGTTTGATAAAATTTACTATTCAGTATTTTTATTTCTAAAATTGAATTATTATATTTTTGAGATTTGATTTCATTAATATTCTAGTCATTTTATTAAATTTTATGTTAAATGACAGTAAAATATCATTTTTAACTTATATTTTTATTTTTTCCACCATACTTATTTCCTCATTTTGCAATTATTAATAATGCAAGCAACATTCAACACAAACATACTCGTACATCAAAATTTCAAAATTATTTATAATTTTAAATTTCTTAATTTAAAGTATAATCAATACACATCGATTCTAATAAATATAATAATCTAAATAATGAATAATATCTCAAAATCATAAATCAAATAAAAAATACATATATGAAATTCAGGGTTATGTTTTTTAAAATTCAAATATTTTTTACCTTTTGCAATTATGCCTAAAATTTTTAAAATAGTCAAATTTACCTTAGTTTGACCTATTTAATTTCATTTCTACGTATGATTAAAATGAGGTTAATTAGTTTGTGTCAATTGTTAATATGGAAAGTTATATGTTTTAAAATTAAATTTTCGGTATTGCATGGGTGATACTTTATTGTCTAAAAAATTAAAAGATAAAATGAGAATAGTTTAATTTTTAAAAAAATTCATTCAACTTTATTTTGATTATACGTAAAATTGAAATGGCTAAATTAGGATAAAATAGCCTATTCAGTGAACTTTAAAATTCCTTTTGGTTTTTTTGTTAATAAATGACTACATGCTTTGCAAACCAAAAGATGGTAAACAATAATGTGAATGATACTATTATGGTAGACAGTGGTAAGAAGTATGTAATAGTTGAGTCAAATGTCAGTCATCAACGAAAATGTCCAATTCCCCCTTTTGTTTGTTATTGGTAAGTGTTTTATTTTTCAAAAAATATAATGTTAATTTTCTTTATATTAGCTTTTTAATATATAGAGTAATTTTTATATATTTTTCATAACCCAATGCACATGTAATTTTTATATTTTTCATTATGAAATCATTATAATTTCACAATGTTAATTTTCTTTATATTAGCTTTTTCATATATAGAGTAATTTTAGTATATTTTTCATAGTTCAATGCATAACATGGAAGCTAATAAAGGAGAGTCAAATGATGGAGTGACAAAAAAAAAAAAGGAGAATTAGTAGCTTTTCTGCATATTATTTGATAATCATATTTATGATATGTATCGAATCATGATTTCATCAATATTATGTTATATGCAGTTAATTAAAGAAGCAACTGCAGATTGGAATGCGTTCCTTGAAGAATTGAAAAACAGTTGCAAAGAAGCTAGCAAGAGAGAATATGTTAGCATATCCAATTCTAGTGGTGCTAATTCAATGGTAACAATATGTTCATTTGTTTAACACAATTGCATTATAACTTTATAAGATTTTTTTTTTTGAATTCATAAAGAATTTATATTTATTATTAGAATGTTGATATGCTTATAGGATCATCTAAAGACACATTCTTCTGTCCAATAAATGAGGATATTTTTTAGTTTATTATCTGAACATCACTTAGATGATGTGGCTAGAGACACATTCTTCTGTCCAATAAATGAGTTAAATGTGCATGGTAAGACGCTCATAATAACTCTAGCTGAAGTTGAGTGGATTTTAGGTTTGCCTTCTAAAGGTTCTGATGTTCCTCAAATTGAAGAATAAGAGTGTTTTACAAAAATATAATTCTCCTACTGGTCAAATTAAATCGTCTGATTTATTTAATGAATTGACAATTCTTCTGCTTAGAGAATAGTTTAAGGCAGAGTTTGCATTACATGTAATTACTAGCTTAATTAGGCCAAATACAACTGTATGTGTTGCACCAAAATTTTTAAGTGTAATAGAAAATATGGATGAAACCCATAAATTTAATTAGGCAAATTTTGCACTTGATGGAATAACTATTGGTGTACAAAAGTTTCAAAACACAATATCTTTAAGAAAGTTATCATATGTTGTCTCTAAATGTGTTTATTTATTACAGGTATGTCAGTTTGCATGGTAACATAAAGTGATTTTCAATTATTTTTATTTATTATGTGGTTGCATATAATATAAAAAGGAAGATATTGTTCTATTTGCTTTAGGTATCTGGAATATTTATTTGCTAGTACATAGTTTATTCCCAAAATCCAGCATCGAATGCCAAGGATACAAGATTAGGATGAGGATCGTACTAATAATGCAATTGTAAGAGTAAAAAGTTCAGGTGGACTTGAAAGTACTGAGGTATCAATAGTTAGTATTAGCATATATGTAGTGCTATACATGTCTAATTTATGCTCTTTAATTTTAAATTTTTCTAGTGATTCATATTTTCTTCTAATCGTTTTCAAATATACATGACCCCATATGTTCAACTGTAGAAATCAATTACACTTGATGAATTGGAGCAAGAACATATGGTACGATAACATATATCTTTGTTACAAAGTTAATTTTTTCTTTTAACGTTTTCATCACTTTGTTGTTAGCTTGTCATGCATTAAATTTGTACACAAGTGCAAGAAAAAAAAAAAGGGAACTTAATGGACTAGAATTAGAAGTTGTTAAATTTCATAAGTTTATAAAAGTTTTGCAAGAGGTGTTTGTATTGAAGGGTATGCATGTTGAAATCGACATATTTATGGAAGATTTCAGAGAAGAAATGGTGTCAATGAAGGGAATGCATATGCAGGTTTGAGAAATAAAAGACTTATTGAGAGATAGAAATATAAATTATGAGTCTCAAAATCCGAAGAATATTCGCAATGACAGAGAAATGAAACAAAATGAAGAAAAACATACATCCCCAAATGTTCATCTTATGAATGGCATAGATTACAGTATAAAGGTACATTTTGAAACATGCAAGGAACATATAGGTAGAAAAGATATACATATGGGGAGAATGATGTTAATGTGAACAAGGCTATTATAGATATATAGAGCCATATGGAGAATAAAGTAAGTGCAATATACCATAAATATACTCAAAATCAAATAAAAAATTTATGTAAACAAATCTACTAAACTTTTTACTTATTTGGCTAAATGCGTTTATGTAAGCAAGTGAGACTTTGGTGCTACCCAATGGATCCAAAAGCCCATGTAGAAAAGGAAAACAATATAGCCAGAATAAACAATCAAAGATTAAAAGATCAACTTCAAAAAGAACTCCACCTGTTAATACTATGCCTATTAAAAGACACTGAAAGGAAAGGATGACTACATGTTCTTCATATAATTTTTGTTTTGCGTTAATAACCTTGTAGTTAACTAATAATGTTATGTACAGCTTTTGGCTACTTTAAGCATGCAAGTCAAGGGTTCAAAAAGATGCTTCGAAGTTTCACGTGTTGATATATGTAATTATATGATTAGCAGTGAAATTGAAATGAAGTAAATTTTGAATTCCCATCTATTGAGCATCATTTACTTTTAATCGATGCTTTGTAAGTTTTATTCTATTAATATATTTGGGTTTGTTACATTTCATAAAATAATTCAGTTTGCATTTTCATATAAAAAATATTGGTTCAATTTCGATAAAATTATGCACCTTGTAAGGCATTACACTCACTCAAACCAAGACAAAGGATTTCAACAAAAGTTAGTATGCCACACATGTATTTATCATTCTTTTTTTTAAAAAAAAAAAATATGCTATTAAATGTATGAGAATACAAATAATAAACATGGTAGTTAACACACTAACAATCGATCATAATATATCTATCAGAAAGTGATGGTTTTTACCTTCAACATTTGCAATCAGTATTGTAAAGTTTTTTATTCTTTTTAATTTTAGACATATTGCCTTGCACATTTACATCTCAAGAGAAATCGTTAACAGATTTTGGCTCTAGGAAAAGAACATGTACCTGTGGATAAATACATTAAAACATTCAAGGATACCAATAAGTATATGGGTAATAAGTTAGATTATGTAATATTTTGTAAGTCTGATTAATGTGATTTTGAATAGATGGATGGCTTCTTTCCATTAGTATGAAATTTTAAGTTATGATTTCTTTCTAATTAATGTCAACATTTTGTATTGGTACTTATGTGTTGTTGAACTAGAAAAGTCATTAGTGATGGTATTGGATAGTGACCACAAGCTAAGTGTTGAATCCAAATGGATGGATATTCCTCGATTGGTATGTTAAATTTTAAATATATATTGAATTAATATAAATCAAAATCAAAGTATTTTTATGTATGAAATAAAAATTTGTTTTAATTTTCCTAAACAAAATTGTAAGCTACATTGCAACATTATTCCTTTTTTTTTTTTTTTTTTGCAAATGAAAATTTTGGAAGAAATATTGGCACACAAGACACATCATAGTTTTGGACATTTGAAAAGGCTAAACATCTCAAAATTTCCTATTTAGTTGGTGTCTACCAAAAAGCAAAAAAAAAAAATTTGATTGTAGAGTGTTTGTAATGCAATATATGAAATTTGGCATTGAAGACATGGAATTATTAGTAAGATATTGAAAATAACTATTTATTTGGTGTTTTAAATTTTATATTTAAGAGTAGCTAATGTCTCACATATGTTATTTAATGTCATGGTTTATTAACTAGAAATCATATGAGGTAAAAGATGACACCCAATTAGATATATTGCATTGGTTACTAATGCATAAAGGAGTCCAGTAATTTCAGAAGTAGGGAATAAGGATCAAGAAAGCCAAAACATAGATTAAATCTTGGTAATGCATATAAATTATCAATTGCGATGGCATTCCATCTTTATAAGACATCTAGTTATCTTTGTAAGACACGTATTTATGTATGTTAGGATTATAATTTGTCTTATTGTTTGTAACTCTAGATATATCTTTTGTTTAATAAATATGAAGGTAGTATTGTTGTGCAAAATTTTTCTAATAAAACTAGTTTACGTATACAATGTAAAGTATATATACAAGTTTGTTTATATACACTTGTGTTTCTTATATATATTAAATGCAATTTTGCGCCTTATCTCATATAAAAAAAAATTACTTAACCGTTTAAATTATCAATTACATTGAAATTGAATAATTATGCATAATATCTAAAAATCTATATGAATGCTTAAGTTTTTGTTATAAAATTCTATTAATAAATTTAACACTAATTAAAACCAATGAATTCTTACTATTTATCAACCAATTCACATATTTCTCTTTTTTTTTTTTTTTTTGAAAAAATAGCATTTTACCTACTCATAAGAATGACTAGGAATTTAGGTGTTGAATAGCTCAAATTTCATTTAGATACACTGATGGGTATTCTTCAGTTTTCATTTTTGTTCAGACCTTCATATTTAATATTATCATTTATTAGATTTTTTTTTTCCTAACTCTCTAAGTGTACATAATATATAAGCATACAGTTTAATTATATATTTTAGCTTTGAATTAACAACTATGAGATAAAACTGATTTTCTTCCCTTTGTTATAATCTAAAGAAAAATATGCCAAAATAGACTTCACTATGTCACAAAAAAATTTTCATAATATAAGACATTGGCGTTGCAACAAAACAAAAATAAAGGAAAATATTCAAATGATGTTAATAATTTAAACTGAATAAAAAAAAAAATCAATTGTCTTTCATAGAAGTAGGAGGATGAGGAGGCGTTGAAGATATGGATAAAAGAGAAAATATCCTATGCGATTGATTAGTGCCTGAGTTTTATCCTCTAGCGCCTGCAATTTAGAAGAAGCTAGCACCAAAGCTTCAACAACCTGCTTCAGTGTCATGATAGCGGAGGATGATGGAGCAGCTGGTTCATCTTCATCCGATGAAGATTCTAGATCCAATGCCATATTATTCTTATTTTTATACACATTCTTCTTTGTATCCAGTTTAAGGTGCATGTGAACTAAAGTGGATATGGACCAAACCAAATCGGTTTGGTTTGTTGAATTCAATTTAAATATAATTTTGATTCTGTTCGATTTTTTTTAAAAAAAATTTGGTTTGGTTTTTTAGATAAAATATTTCGATTGAACCACACTAATTGAATTTATATAAAATTAAACTAAATTAGATTGAACATATATTAAATCAAATCAAAATGATTAAACTCTATATAACATTTATTATTTACATTAAAATATACAAAAATTTATTTAAAATATATATTAAAAATTATTAATTATGTTAAAAAATATTTTTAAAACTATTTTTTTTAAAAAAATTCAGTTTAAACCGAATTGAACTGTAATTAAACTGAACTAGATCAGCTCAACTTGTTTTAATTTATAAATTTATTAGATTTATATTTTTTAAAAAAACTCAATTTTTTAATTTTTTCGATTTAGTTTTAATCAAATGTCCACCCCTAATACTTACATGCATCACCTATTATGAGAATCATAGTGAGAGTAAGGTTGAATTTGACTTGTTTGACAAGATATGTCAATGGATAGATGTTTGAATAGTTCACGTCAGTTTATGTCCAATGTAGAGAAGGAACTGGAAGACACACAATTGATGAAGGAATTTGGTGATGGCATGTAACTATGCATCCTTTAACCTAGAAGGTTTCTCAATGCTGTTGTCATTTAAAACAACCATAATTTGTTCTAAAGAAGAGAAGTCAACAAGGCACCATTTGTTGGAGAAAATGAGAGCATTTCCTTCATTTGGAATATCCAAAATAGAAGCAATGTCCTCAGTTCTTATAACGATGGGCACAACTCTCACATAGCTTTTAAGGAAAAGAGGATCAAACTTGAGGCTTGTGTGTTCAAGTAAAAAATGTGAACAACCTCATCAAAAGTGGGGGCAGAGAAAGTGATGAAATTTCTCCAATCTTCAAATCAACAACATCTAAGAATTGATATTGGTCAATAGTCTATATGATCGAGATAAATATGACATTAGGGTGGGTAGACTCTCTTATTTCTAACTTTTACTCTTTGTTTGGAGAGAGATAAAATAAGAGAGGAAGAAAAATACGTGAAGATTGCAATTTTTCATTGTTTGGGAATGAAAGGAAAATAACTTTTATTTTTTTCTTTTTATTTTCCCTCCAAAATAGAGAGAAAATATGATGACTGAATGAAATTATAGTGAATTTACCTTTTTACCCTTAATATTTCAATTAAAAGAGGGAAAATATTTCTTCTTTATCCAAACATGTGGAAGGAAAATAAAATTTATTTTCCTTACTTTCCTTTTTATCCAAATATGAAGAGGGGATGAAGGAAAGTAAAATTTTTTTTCCTCCTTATTTTCTTTCTTCTCTAAACAATTTGTCAAACATGGGGTTAAAAATATAGTATCATGTACATTGAGAATAGGATCGTTAAAGTTAGGCCTTCTTAGGGTGTAGTATGAATTAGTTCTATGAAATTTTCTTGTGGATCTCTTAGTTCATGTTGTACTCATCGTGTCTTGAAATCTAACTCCAGCACCTCCAATCGGTTCACCATATGAATATTTTCAACAACAACAACCAACACAATGCAACAACAAACAATAAAACATTTGGAATAAGCAAGTCAATATATAAATGAAATTGCAATAAAAAATTGATTTCATCCAATTTAGTTTTAAAATGCATAATGAGAAATCATGGAAGTCCGTATTAGAAATATTCTTTAATTGCTAACTATAATTGGACTGAAAAATAAACGATTTTTGAAACAAAAATAAATGGTAATAGTTTTATAGATCTACAAATTTAAGATTATATGATGTTCTCATAAATTCAAATAGTACATTCTAATCGTCCATAACAGTATTATTAACTGCCAGACCTTTTGTATATATATATATATATATGATCAAATAACTGCATAATTAGTATAAGGTTCATTTTGTAAATTTGGATTTAATTTTAGATTAATGGTAATTTAAATGTAAACCTTGCATGTTAATACAATTCTAGTTCAAACTTTAAAATTATTAAAATAAGCATAGTCATGAAATAGAGTACAATTCTTATTCAAACTTTAAAAATTATCAAAATAGACAAAATTATGAAATTGAATATAATATTAATCCAATCAATATATTTATAGTATAATTAATTCCTAAAGAAATTTACGTCATAATTAATTCCTAAAGAAATTTACGTCAACACTCCTTCTTAACAACTTGCATTAATCATGCAAACTAATGACACCAAAATGTTACTTTTAAAAAAATTTACACTTTTTTTTAACCTCATCTTCCATATCAAATAAGACCTTAAAATAATCGTACGATCAGAATGTATTTTTTAATATTGAATATATTTATGTAAATTTTATTTTTGACCTTGAATTTATTTTTATATTATTGAATATTAAGTGAATTTTACATTTTATTTAAATTTTATTTCTCAAAGAAATATCAAACTAAAGTCGGAAAATCACAGAAATATCCCAATTCGGCGAATCCATATGGAACTCTGCGTTGCTCAGTTAGTTAAAGGCTCTAACAATGGCAATTTGCGCCTCTCCGCTGGGCATCAACGCGTCTCAACTGGGCATTAACGCCAACTCCAGCCTTGCCTCTTCGTGTCCCATTCTCCATCTCTTCAATGTCTCCTCCTCCTCCTTCTCCTCCTCGAAGTTCACCAATCGCTTCTCCACTATTACCACCGTCTGCTCTCAGAGTTAGCTCTCGGTTCTTCACCATCTATATATCTTTCACTTCAATTTTACTTATTTTTTTTTTCTTTTTTGAGGAAAATAAAATAACATCAGAGCTTCGTCGACATGAACAGAATCAGAGGGTGGATTGCTAAGTGAAGATAAGCAGCGATACGGTCTCGATCCTAAGGACTTCTTATCTGAATCCTCTTCTAAGGTCCTTTTTGTTCTCTCTTTATAATGTTTGAGCTTTGTAAGTGTTTGGTTCTGAGATTGTAATTTATTGGGGTTTGAATTGGTTTCGTTGTTATAATAGTCACGGAGGAGAAATAAAGCACAAATGACAGGAGGAGGAGGGAAGAAACAACTACCTGAAGATGAAGCTAAGGCACCGAGGACTACGCATAGGTTGCTTCAGGTATGTGTTGCATTTTACTTGAGGTATACTTGGCTTTATTTATTATTCAACTTTACTGCAGAAATGGAGAATTATTTGGCACCTTTGTTATTGAATCTAGGCCGCTTCTGTATCTTAGGAGAACGATTGAAGATAAATGTTACAAGCAGAATAAGAAATCGTTTCTTTGATTTAGAAAAGCTTTTTAAGTTGATCAAAGTTCGTGCAGTACCAGTAATTGGGGTGGGGGCTTATCTTCTTTGATTATAGATTTATGGTGATGGGAGATGCTATGTTGGGGCATGTATAGAACTCTGATGTGAGTTGATTGCTCATTTAAGTAGCATGCGAATTATGATGTCTCACCATTGTTAATGACAAAATTGTTTGCATTTATCTAATAAAACAATTGATGCCATGTGCCATGATGGCCATATTCATGATAAGGGACTCATTGCAGATGCTTTTTTTATTTTTTTAATTTTTTTTTTATAAGTATGTTGGCTTATATTAAAGTGCTTCAAGATGAAAGCACGAATATTGTACAGAGAGATGGCAAAGAAGCCATTTACAAAGGTTGGCTACAAAACCATATACAGAAATTAGCTAAGTGTTCTTTAAATTGAATCACAATCATAAGCTAATAAAAGTTACTGAATGAAACATAATAGGGTTATTACCGAATGAAACATAAAAGTTGCTGAATCACAAACCAGATGTTATCTTGTGTTTAAACCATATTAGGGTTATTACTTTCCTGTTTGGTTCTACTACCTGTTTTTATGGTGTTACATAATTAAGTAACAACGCTTTTCTTTGTGTGCAAAGTTCAGTACATTGTTAACACATGTAAAAATTTTGGCAATTGTAGGTGCTTGGAGGAAAGGCCAAAAGAAAGAAGTTGCTTTCACCAAAGGGCATGGATGTGCGGCCTATGATGGAAGTAGTTAAAGGTTCTGCCTTCGATATCTTGCAGGTACTAGTTATGTCCTAAATGCTGCCTTTCTATACTGGTGGTTCAGTGTGCATCGGTTCCTGATATCAGTTGTCATTCACAACTTGAAATTTTGTTCTCTTAGTGTCTCTTCTTGTTCTTTCTTTATTTTTCTCTTCCTTTTTATAAACTAGTATGCTGCTAACAATAATTTATTTGGCTTTCTACAGGCAGCTGGTGGCTGCCCTGCATCTTTAAGGCCAGGTTGCTGGTTGGACTTGTACAGCGGCACAGGTTCTGTTGGTATTGAAGCTATTAGCAGGGGATGTTCTGAGGTGTAGTCTCTAACTTTTCACATCTCTTCATATAATATGAATTATGAAGTAATTGCTCAGAGTTTAAATTTAATGCTTCTAGTTTCCAGTAAGAGTTTCAGTTTTTTACCTTCAGTACCCTTGCATTTTATTCTCTCGATCTCATTGAGATTCCTACTATATGGACTTTTGTCAATTCCTAGGTTCATTTTGTTGAGATGGATCCCTGGGTTGTTTCAAATGTTCTACAACCAAACTTGGAGTCAACTGGATTTCTTGATGTTTCAGTTATACATACTGTTCGTGTTGAAAACTTTCTAGAACAAGCAAAGCAATTTGTGGGTATGTATCTTTTATCTCTGTGTGGGTATGCACACACGTATACATAAACATCTAGTTATCAGGTGATTAATATAAAAGATCATGGAACCTCCTAATGGATTATCCAGTTTGTTTTCTTTTGTTTTCAAGTCTGGTACAAAAAATACATGAGCGTCAATTTGAATAATGATTTTTTATGACAACTCCTGCGTGATATCACTAATATTACTTTAGATTTATAATCCACTTGGAGTAATAGAAACTCTATCACTTCTAATAATACTGTGTACTCCTATAATACTTAAAACAAAATAGAACAATTATACAGGGTTGGATTTTCATAATTAAACAGGATGTGGCCTATCTTGCAAGATGAAAGGGAGGCTGCTTTCTGTTGTATATATGTGGGACCAATCCTTCTGCAAGAAAGAATGTGCACTTTTTTAGCCTATTGTAGCCCGTTCTAGTACGTAAGACTTTCTTTATGGCTTTATGGTAAAGTCATCATAACAAAGATGGAGTGGTAAGGTCTGACCCAGAATGGTAACATGTAAGATCTTTTTTTCTTTTGTGCTGTGGTTATAAATGGCCTTTCTTGGAACAGTATAACAGCTGGTATATAGCTAGGAGGCCATCAGCAATTTCGGGAATAAGTTCTTTGATATAAGCATTAACATCTGAATTCTTATGTAGAATGCACATCTGAATTCTGATAGGTTAATGGTTTGGCACGTCTATAGAATGCAAGCTTTTGCAACTGCTTCTAATCCAGATATGCATTTTATTTTATGTGAACTGGTTGGACATTTTTACTTTTTATGCCTTTTATGGTGGCCAACCTTGCAAATCAATACTTTTATGGTGGCCAAACTTAGCATATCTTTCTCTCACAAACTTGTGGGATTCACTAGCTACTTTGATGGATGGAACCCACATGTTAGTGAGAGGAAAAATAATGCACTGCTCTGGTGTAGTAGAGTTTGCAAGGCTGGTTATCTAGGTTGACTCTAAGGCTTAATTCAAAGCTAGAATAGGCGGGAATTTAGGGTGAACAGTTAGGGTTTGTATGAACAGGTTAAGAAAGCAAAATTGATTACGAAAATGAGGGGATTTGGTGCTGTTAAAGGGCTGTGGACAGTAACACATAAATGCTAAAATAAAAATAAAAGAGTTTAGGCATCACACTAATGATTGAATTTCATCAAATAACTCAAAGAAGCATAACTGCTGGAATACTTTTTATTCACTGAAAATCTGAGAACTGAATAAAGCATTAAAAACTTTGGTATTTATAGACTTTAAACTCATCCTAAAACTTAAAGGACTTTGCAACTAATCTTAAGATTTGGACTCCCAAACAAAACTACAGTGGAATTAACGTTTTCTTTTCGTAGACCAACAACAATAACTATAATAAATCTTTAAAATTAATAGAGTAAATTACAAATTTGGTGTTTGAATTTTTTAATTTTTTCTGTTTTGATGTCTAAATAATTTTTTTGTTCAATCAAGTGTCTGAATTGGTAAAATCATTTTCAATGTGGTGCTTTGTATGATCTAAACGAGTAAACTCGGTAACTTTGTTATGTCCATCTGACCTGACACAAGATTCTGTATATTATTTCAACTAATTATATATCTAAAATTTGAATCATTTTGTAGATCTGTATATCATTTTTCACTTTAAATACATAATTTGTTCATTTTTTTGTTTACTTTTTGTATATATTTTGAACAAATTCTACAGTGATAAAAACAAAATTTGAATTTAAAATGAATAAATTATGTATTTAGAGTGAATAAATTATTTACCAATATATAATTAATTGAAATAATATACAGAATCTGGTATCAGGTCAAATGGACATAACAAAGTTACCGAATTTACTCGTTCAGATCATATAAAGCACCACATTGAAAATGATTTTACCAGTTTAGACACTTGATTGAACAAAAAAATTATTTAGACATCAAATTAGAAAAAAATTAAAAAGTTCAAATACCAAATTTGTAATTTGCCCAAATTAACATAAAGACTCCTATCCAAACCCAAGCAAATTTTCTAGCAGATATTCTGTTGGCCTAGGCACCAAAAAGGGGGGTTGAATTGGTGGATAAAAATTTTAAAACAGAAATAAAGAGAAGAAGATAGAACAATGAAGACACAAGGATTTTATAGTGGTTCGGGTATTAACCAACCCTACATCCACTTCCCAATTCACCAATTGGGTATTTCACTCAATCACTAGTGTTTTACAAGCTTACACTCAACTCAGTGTTTAGGCTCACACCAAACCTTACAACTTGTGTTTTCTAGGCTCACACAAAAATCTCTTACAAGTGTTTTCAAGGCTCACACTAAAACCTATCACAATGTGTGTTTTATGGCTCA
>CATIWR010053230.1:0-10084 GCA_949677035.1 Omphalea diandra | reverse complement strand
ATATATATATATATATATATATATATATATATATATATATATATATATATATATATATATATATATATATAATGTCAATTTTCTTTACTTAATACGTATTCTATTCATAATGATCACTATTATATTTTTATTTTTTAGGATTTTATTATATATTGATGATAATTAAAATTAAAATAATTATAAAGTATTTAATATTTAATATTTAAATTAATTATGATAGTTTAGTTAACTTTAGCATTAAATATACATATATTAGAAGTTGAATAGTAAACTTTAATTTATATATAATAAATACTATAAAAAATTATTTAGATAAAATTTTTTAAAATGATTCATTTAAAATTTTTATAAAATATTATTTTTTATTTGATATAAATATTAAAAATATATTTGACGCAAAGCACAAAATACAACAAATTAATAACAACAACTAAATATTTATTTATTAGCTATCAATTATATTCAAATCCTAAAATCATAAATAATCTACTTATCTCTTTGCAAGCCCACCACCAATCTCTCAACCATGGCAATGAAAAATCATAACCGGTAAGAATGTGCAAATTATATCTTGAACTCATGTCAATATTTCTTTATGGACTTAGACTAAAATATATTATTTCATTTAAATTTCACACATGTGATCTTCTTTGTATTGAAATATATGTATATGGATTTTTAACTGTATATACATTATTACTTAATTGTATGTATATTAATTTTGAATTACATGTACATTATTATTTAACTACATATAAAAAAAAAAACCTCTATTACATTGAATCTTAAGTATAAATACACTAAAATTAATATTCTAGCATGTCATATTTACATTAGATTTGTGTATAGGTTTCTAACTACATGTACATTGATCATTAACTGTATGTACCTTAATTTTAAACTACATATACATTGATATTTAACTATATATATATAAAAAAAAATCTTTATTACATTGAATTTGAAGTGCAAATACATTGAAATTAGTATTCTAACATGTTATACTAATATTAGATTTGTGTGTAGGTTAGACCCACATATATATTAGTATTGAAATGCTTGTATATTGATATTGTACTACATGTACATTTGCCATTAACTATACGTACATTAATATTGAACTGTATTTACATTGAAATGCATATATATTGGTTTTTAACGACATATATATTGGTGCTGAAATATATGTAAATTGAAATCTTTGTACATTGATTTTTAATTACATGTACATTAGTTTTTAATTATATGTACATTAGTTTTTAACTATATATACATTAGTTTTTAACTGCATATACATTGATATTGAACCACATGTATATTGATCATTAATTGTATGTATATTGGTGTTAAACTACATACACATAAAAATTCATGAATAGATTAATGTACCTTGAAATTCATCATATATCAATGTATACACAATTTAATACCAATATATATATATATATATATATCAATATATACGCAGTTCAATATCAATGCACATACATATCAATACTAATGTATAGTTAACAATTAATATACATAAATCGTATAGGTAACATTTAACTGAAACATGTGTTTTGATTATGGGTCCACAATGTAACATGAACCTTGATTCAAGATATAATAATTCGCAAGAGTGAACCTTGTTTGCATGAAAATTAAAAGAAAATCTGTAGACCAAGATATAACAATATTGGGGAGGCCCAGTCCGCAATCTAAAACATATTGTCCAGCAGACAAACGAGGTCCAATGTCTCCGCATGCGCATTTAAGAGAGTTCAAAAACAATCCCGGACAGCAAACGTTCCTGTCCATTCAGCTCCATAAACAGTAACTAAAACTTTGCAATGAGAGGAGTGGTAGGGGCAATTCCTCATAAATTCTCAAATGGGGTCTGCTTCAAATCCCCTACCCCTTACTTTCCTCTTTCCCGAAGTATTTTTTTCTTATTCAGTAACCATTCATATAATCCTCTCTCTCTCTCTCTCTCTCATCAGATTCTTTTCTGATGTGCATGCAGGAAATAACTTTCTGGGTAGGAGTCTGTTATCATCATTGTCATCAACAACAAATATTTGTTTTTCACGGCTTTCTTTGCTATACAAAGAAAAACATGGAATCTATTTACTGAATGCGAGACGAATATGGACTTTCCCTCCTGTCTGTATGGGCAGACGTTCCTCTAAAATAGCAGGCCGAAAGGCATCTCCTTGTTTGCCTGGAAGATTGCAAATTTCCCGCTATTGCTATGCACACCACATGTTTGATGAAATGTCTAAATGAAATCATCAGATTATTTTGTATTCATAATTGAATGCAGGGCGCTCAAGATGCTAAGAAGGCGAAGTTGTATTCTAGAATTGGAAAAGAAGTTGTATCTGCGTAAGTATTTTGTCCATTCTCAACGTGGTATAATTTTCTTGGCATTCGTTACTAATCTATGCCTGAAGCAGCAAAATTTCTTGTATTCAACATGATGCAAAGTTGTAAACTTGTGTTTGTATTCCATTTCTTGAATTGTGTTATATTTCTAATCGAAGTGTAAAGAAAGGCGGTCCAAATCCAGTATCAAATACAGCTCTGGCTGTTTTACTTGAGAAAGCTAAGGAACTTGATGTGCTAAAGGAATTTTGGAACGTAATATTAAGAGGGCTTCTGATAAAGGACAAGAGGCATACATCGAGAAAATTTATGAGGTTAGCATGATTATTGTTCATGTTTTAGGTGTGTGTGTATGTATTTGTTCAGTCAACCAATGTCCCTATATTATTACCAACATTTTTTTTTTATATATATTAGCCTGCAAAGTAAGGTTTTTTTTTTTTTCCTTTCCCTCCCATTTTTAGGTATATGGTTATGGTGGAGTTAGTATGGTAGTGGAGGTCTTGACAGATAAAATAAACGGATCTGTGGCGGCTGTTAGAGAGGTAGTGAAAGATTATGGAGGAAAGATGGCAGATCCAGGGTCTGTCATGTTCAAGTTTAGACGTGTCTGGGTTGTGAATATCAAAGTCACAGATGCTGACAAAGATCAGCTCCTTGCCATTGCTTTGGATGCTGGTGCCGTGGATGTCATTGAACCTCCATTATACGCAGATGATTCTGATGAAGATAGTTCAGGAAGGTAATGCTCTCTTATTCATGTAATTTTTATGTTTCCATTTTAATTTTCTTCAACTTGTCCTACATGATAGCAAATGTTCCTCTACATCCATGAGTCACTGTATTAATATTTCATCCAAAATATTGTTTCAATGACAGAACCAGGGTACCGATCACAGAGTGTAAATGATTGTGAACTTCAGAGATGATAGATATAAAGTTATCTATACGTCCTTATAAGTTGCATTATGTATGAAGTCAATGATTCTGAAGGTTGCTAAATAGGTATATAGATATGGAACATATTTTGTCTGGTATCAGGATTCCAGTCTTTAATCAATGATTGAAGAAATTGTTTATTCTATATGTGATCACATTGAACATTTGATATAGTTAGTGTTGAAGAGTTTGCCTTTCTGAAAATTCAGGTATTGTTTCCAATGGTGTGTAATTGAGAGAATATCCTAGTTTTCTGTCAATGCACTGCTGCACTGAAAAGACTTTATGTTGCAAAGTTGAACAGTTTAGACATAAACTATAAAATTAAGTTAGCAGTTAACAGTGATTTTATCAAACCTTATAGAGGTGGTTTTGGTTGAGTTCATTTCCATCATATCCAACTATCTCGACTTATCAACTTGAGGCTGTTTTCTCAATTTGAAAAAACTCAGGCTATGTTTGGTGTGATGTAATAAAATGTAACAATGTAATCAAATGAAATTTAGTTCAATAACTATATCGAGTTTGTATTTCATTACATTCTATTACGATTGATTACATCTACCAAATATAGCCTCAGTTTCTCTGTGTTTCTTCATATTAGTCATAAGACATGTTGCAACAAGGCCTCAATAATTTGAGTACTGCAGTACCCCGTGTTTGACTGGTAAATGTGAGTTATTATTACAATGATATTTTTCAAAGCCAATGAATTCTCTTTTTAAATTATACAACTATGGTTCTGCGAACATAGTAATCTATTTTTTTTTTCTTTTGCTTAGCTACTACAAGGTTGTAAGTTCTTCAGAGGACTATGCAGCAATACTGTCAAAACTTCAAGAGGAAGAAATATATTTTGAGACAGATAATGGTTCAGAGTTGCATCCTATAACAACTATTGAGGTATATCAGTAGTGAATAAATCATTCCTGACTTTTTATGGCTCTTGCTAGGACTTTATTTTTACTTGCTTATGTTAACTTTATGCTTTTTTGTTCAAATTTTTTTTTTTTGTGCATTTGAAACTAAATATGTGCTTTAAATAGTTTTCTGAACCATTTGACTGATCTTGATTCATACAAAAGGTTTCAAGTAAAATTTTATTTTTTTTATTTGTCATACATGCTAAGGTGTCCAGTCCTTTCAACTGATGCATGATATAATCTTTTCATTGTAATTATTTTTTTTGGTCAGTTTTTGGTAGATTTTTTTTTTTTAAAAAAAATGTCATCATATTTGTTCTTCTTACTCTTTCTCTCTCTCACACACAACACACACCCACGGACAAAACTGCCATATGAATAGTTTTGTGGAACTAAATGCTTTGTTTTTTATGTGACATTGCACTTGCTAATTTTAAGGAAATGCCACCTATCTTTTTCTCTAATATGACATGCTTCTTTCAAGGGCATGTGCTGTCAGTCAGTGTATCCAATTACTTAACCACATATTTCTGATTTATTATGCAGGGTCGAATTTTGTGTGCCATGGAAACTAGGGGAGAACACAATCTAGGGCAGTTTGGAAATTTTAAAATTTTTATGTTGTTCTGAATTTTCGAAAAACTCTTTTTGAAAAATCAATGCAGTTTCAAATTTTCATATTGTTGCGGTTTGGTAATTTGTCACATTCAAAACTGTTTGATTCGGTTATTCGGTTGTTAGGACGATTCAATTCAATTAGATAAAGTTTGAGTATTGAGTATTTCTAGTTTTTTAATTACGAATTTTCCATATCACTAAAAAAATCTAACTTCTCACATTTTCAAAGCGAATGCAATTTATTATATTTATAAACTAATTGAAGTTAAAAAGTTCAATACTTAAATTAAATATATTGATTATATGAATGAATAATTTATAAATGCTTAGTAGATTTACTAATGAATATTAAAATATTTATATTATATAAGTTGAATAGTAACTAGTAAGTTAACAAATGAAATATATAACTAATATTTAAAATGTTAATCTATTACTAATCAGCCAATAGTTAAACTATTTATTGTCTTAATATATATATTTTCAGTTATGGATTGAGTGTGCGGGAAGATTCTAATTCATTTTAGTTCGTGTTCGGTTGTCATTAAAGAGCCGGTATTATCCCAAATATAAAAATCTGTTTGGTTCAGGATTTTTATTTTTAAATTTAGAGTTTTTTGGTTTCACTATAATCCAATCTAGTTATCTGATTCGGTTAGAAATCTCTATATTCCATGCTTACTCCTAATTGGAACAGATAGAATCTTCTCCATCACCTATTATGAATGTTGGAGGTTGCTCCTTGTAGCTTGAGTATTTAGATATAACTCAAATTTCTAATGGCCTTGGAATAGAGTTTTCCTATTTTGTTTGTGTTACTCAATTGGATTGAATGATTTTTCTTATGTAGTGTAGGATTTCTATTTTAAAGTTAGTCCTAGTTAGATTTGGATTCATTTAGAATACGATTGAAGAAGACTAACACTAAATAAGAGCCTTATAAGGAGATTTATTTGGTTTTTCCCATTGAACAAGGATCTTAAGGAACTGAGAGTTTTGTCCATTAAAGTGAGAGATTTAAGTCTAAGAGAAAAAAATTATTGTTTATTAGGTTAATTACTCTAAACCCCTTGACATTTGTTATATTTAACTAATTCGTCTCTCACTTTTTAATTTTATATTAAGTCGTCCCTCATGTTTTCCCAGTTATACTAAAAAGTTGTTCAGTGTTAAAGTGGTCATTTTGCTATAAGCCAAAGAGAATCTGACAAAAAATGAGTTTTGTATTTTATTAGGTTAATTACTCTGAACCCTTAGTATTTGTCATATTTAACTAAATCGTTTCCCACTTTTTAAAATATTATACTGAGTTATCTTTAATATTTGTCCTATTATACTAAAAGTCCTTACGGTATTAATATGAATTTAATAAAAGAACCTTTTAGTGTAACAGAGTAAAACGTGAAAAATGATTTAGTATAATATTGAAAAATGAGGGATAACTTAGTTAAAGATAACAAATTTCAAAGGGTTCAAAGTAATTAACCCTAAGTAGATAATTTAGTTATATCTGGAGGATAATGAGAGAGACAATCTATTATATCTGCTATGAGCAGTGCAGATTGCGTATGTAATTATACTTAACTGGGGTCTCATAGGTGTAATGGGTTAATAGATAATTTAGTTCATGTGGATGTAGTCTTTTGAGAGGATGAATCATATAAAATATTATTGTTGTTTTGTTTGCTTTATTTCTTGAAGTTTACACTATTTCACGATCACTATGATTGTGACATTGATACATAATGATTCTTGAAATATCTATGGTATTATGCTAAATCCAAGAGTCATATAGTGCTGTATGAAGTACTTGAAATATTTGTGGTATTTAGCTAAATCTAGGACTCATATAGTGCTGCCTGAATTGCAAGTTTAATTTAAATGCTTTCAACCTTGAGATGCCTATGTTATACAAAAGTGTGCTTTAGGACTTATCTTTAAATGTTAGCCGTACATTGTTCTTACAACTTATATTTTTGATGTTTCTGTAATTGTCATGTAATACCTGTATACTTCCTTTCTGTTTTTAAAGTAACTGAGGGTGATCAGTGGTTTGGTCTTGATGCGTTCATGCATTTCACGTAGATGATGAGGCAATGGACTTGAACAAAGAACTCGTGTCTAAATTACTCGAGCTTGATGATGTTGATGCTGTGTATACAGACCAGAAGTATTTGTTCTTGCCTTCTAAATGTAAGGACCGCCATTACAAGCCCATGAGAGAGAACTTCAAGTGTTTCCTTTTTTCCCAATTTTTGGGTGGGAATTTTTTTTTCTCTGTGGAAATTTTTGGAGAAATAGCCATAAAATAAAGCAATGATACTGCATGCATTCCAAAGTCTTACAAGGATTTATTAGTGGTGCTGGTCGGGAACCTCAGATTTTTTTTTTCTTTTTCCTCGTCATATTTTTCTAGTGAATCGGGCGATAGAACTTTAGTCAACAGAAGTTTGAAAGCATTAGAGCTTGAACTGAGTTCTCGGTTTCTGTTCACCACAACCATTTTTATTAAGGGACTTAGTAATTAGTTGCAATTCACCACAACCATTTTTATTAAGGGACTTGGTAATTAGTTGCAAGTAAAGTCAACTCTTCAGCCAAAATATTTTTGACAAGTTAGTAATTTTGCTGTGAAAGCAAAAATCCCTTCCTGTTGAGATCAGCACCAATTGATATTTGGGGGGGAGGTGCTCTATAGAAGTAAAAATTTTCATATAAATATATATAAAAATTTAAGTACACTGGTTAAATGGGTACACTTGCAGGTAATTCCACTTGGATTACAAATTGAAGTAACATGTGTCTGAAGAAAAATAAATTTCCTTTCAACACCAGATAATAATTTCTTCTTCATCATCTTGTTTCTTTCCTCCTTTTTACTCTTTCTTCCTAATAAATATATAACTACATAGCATGTTTAGTGGTTTTCTTAAAATATTGTTACAGAATTTATTTATAAAATCTGGAATATAAATAAAAATATTATAAATAATAAATAAATAATGATAATATTATATATTTAAAAATTAAACTAAAAAAAGTACAATTTAATATAATTATTCTTACTATTATGATCACGTTTGAATATTTGAAATTGAATTTTGCAAAAATAAAATAAATATAAAAATTGATAAAAATATTAAAAAGCAAACTTTAAATGATAGAATTCCATACTAAATTTATTAGAAAAAATCAAAAGCATTTCGCTGCTAGTGTAGGTATGAAATTAATTTGGATTCAAATTATATAGAATCACAAGAACAACATAATTCTTTCTATCAAATTTTAATGCAGTTAGGGATTAAACTCGAAATCTGTAATTAAGTTAGAGCAGTTATAGTCTCATGTCAACCAATCTAAATCATATATTGTTTTTAAATGTTTGCCTATGGGCAAATCTATTATTTTCATTTCCTTTTTGGCGTATACCATACTATGCATTCGCTGTATTATTCTTGATTGTACAATAATAATGATAATGTGGCATTAGGTAACAACAGTTTTTCAAGGCTGCTGCTATGTACAAGCGCCATAGTTTTTGTTTTGATATATTATTTAGAATAGCTTTTGAAGTGATGATTTTTGCAAGAACTGCAAAACTCTCAATTGATTATTTATTTTATATATTTTCTGCAGAAATATACTAATTATTCATTAATATTAAAGTTTTTAGGATAATTGTGAGATTGTAAGTTCAAAATCCAGCTATAGTCAATTTTTTTTTTAAAAAAAAAAGAAAGGAAACATCTTGACAAGCAATATATTCTTTTATTTCCTATCCCGCATTATTTTGAATATGTATGTATGTGTGTGTGAATTTTCATTGCAAAATTCATTAGATGTTGTAATAGAATTCAGAGAGGCAGTGATTATTAGAAAACAAAGAGACGTACTTATCATACAACTTCGATCATCTGGTAGATCGAATTTTAAAAAAAATAAAGCATATGTGTTTTGTACAGTAAGAGCGGAAGGTTACAGGAGGGCTGCATAGATGATAAATACTCTGGTAAAAGGAAACCCTAATAATATATATATTATTACAACTAATAATATATATAATAATATATATTAATGGATATCTCATGTTATGAGCACATTAAAGGAACAAACACCATGTGCATAAAATCATTGAACTGTTAGCTTGATGGCTATTTATATATTTATGCATCATGTCCATAATAAATTAATTATAGAATGTTTCATTCCTTTGGCACCCAGCATCCATGTAGACCATATGGGAGACCATAAGGAAATTTCGCTCTTGCAATCTCTTCAAAAGTGGATCCATCTAATAACAGTGCATACCCATCTCCGTTTTTCTCACTTATCATGGAGATTACTACACCTGCAACCGGGTAATTTAGTATATAAGATAATTATTGAGTAGCTAATAATTATGAATCAATTAATAGAACACTGAAAAGCAAAATCAGTCATTAGGTGTGTGTGTAAATAAATTGGGTACTGGAGAAATATTTAAAAGATGAGAATTATCAGAGTTTATATCGCACTATAACATGGCACTTGACCATTATACTAATAGCCTGATACTAGTTATTAGATGTATCATTAATTACTCACCATCATCTTCTTCTGTAGCACCTGGCCTTGCCACAAAAAAAGGTTCAGAAGGCACAGCACCTTCGTCAAACCAATTCTTGGCCTTTTTCTTGACTAAATCAATCTACAAATATAAAATAAATCAATTAATGGGCATTTAACAATATCTGAAATACAAAATAAAAGGGATAAGAGATTAACTTTACCTTAGTGAGGGTGTTGGGGAAGTTACAAGGGCGTTGGGCTCCACAAGCATAAGCATAACGATATTTTTTGCCCAAAAAAGCAGGGTTAATGCTGCACATGTCCATGCCTCTTCCATGTTCATCTGGGTCCAATGCTGCCTCCAACTTCCCGTATGGACTCCCATCTAGAGGAATTATGAACCTGCCAACCCTATTATATACATCAGCAGTAAATTATTAGTCCCTACACTTCTTAACTTTAATAAAGATGACAAGATAAAGAAATGAACTTTAGATAAAATATTTATATGTGCTGAGCAATATATTAATAATAAAAGGAGATTAGATTACCTAGCATCTGGAAGCACGTCTACACCCATGAAAGAGCGAAGATTTTGTAGCCTAAGCTTCTCTAAAATAGTAGTGTCTGCGTTATGTTCACAACAATCAGCTATGACTGCAGTCACCCTCCCGTCTTCATCTTTCTCT
>CATIWR010053211.1:0-18053 GCA_949677035.1 Omphalea diandra | reverse complement strand
ATGACTTAAGGAACTCAAGTAGATAAAACATCAAAATAATAATAAACCAAAAGTATGCAATATAATTTAACAAATAGAAGTGTGGAAACATGATTTCAAGAAAAAGAAAAATGGTTGGCTAGCCAATAAAATTTAGCTCTTTCAATCAACAATCAAGTAGAAAAACATGAAATAATGAGCTAGGAAATTTACTAACAAAAAGACTAAACATTTAAATATTAAATTGAAAAGAAGCAAATGAATGAAATCCCTCAAAGTATGAAATTGACAAGCATAACTTATAGCAATTTTCTCACAAAAATTAGTTATGCAAAACTAAAGCAATGCTAACCTTGATAATCCAGTAGTACATTTAGTGCTAGGGATGCAGGTCCAACAAATTTGAATGCCCAAATGAAAATTTCTTATTCCTCTTTATGTTCTTAATTTGTAATTTTTTTTAACTTAATTACTTAAAAATTTTCAATCTTGGCATTTTAAATGTTAATATATACTTCATTTCATAGTAATAGAACAACTAAAGTTTATAATATGTTACACTGTTAGCCTCTAATAATTATCCAATTAATTTTCTAATCAACCTTGATGATATGAATTTTTTTTTTTTGCATATTCTATGAAATTAATATAATACATTAGGAGAAAATCTACAAATAACATGAATCATTAATTTTCTTAAAAAAAAACACTAACCCTTCCATTTCCATGAGAAATTCTAACATACACTGAATTTATCATGTTAGATTATAAATCATTTCATAATGATAGAATCACTAGAATTTATAATCTATTACAATGTTAGCCTCTGATAACTATCTAATTAATTTTCTAATCAACTTTGATGACATGATTTTTTCCATATTTTTTCAAATTAATTTTAAGCATTAGGAGAAAATCTACAAATAACATAGAATATTAATTTTGTGAAAAGAAAAAAACTAACCCTTCCCTTCCTTTGAGAATTCTAACATAGATTGACATTGTGGTGATAGATTAAATTATTCAATCACAATCTAGCATGTGTGGTAGTTTCTTATTTTTTTAGATGGTAATTTGTACTTATTTTAAAATCACTACCCAAAAGTGCATTGTGTACAGGCCTCTCATTGAATAATTCATAGTCTGAGATGGTGAACTCGAACTATGAAAGAATTTCTCCCTTTCCATCCCATCCCTCTATCAATTGCCTTTTCATTACATCATCATCATGGGCTTAAACAAATTGGATATTTAAAAGCTCATCTAATCCTTGAATAATACCACATATTAAAACTGAGATTGTAATTTTCAATTTTCAGATTTTCTTTGAACAACCTAGCATCATATGAAATCACAACTAATGGGAGAAAATTGGAGAATCTCAAATCTAAACAAAAAAAAAAACTTAAAAGAAATTAAAATTAGACTCTATAAAGATGAACAACTCTTGCTCTCTAACTTATAAATATAAAAATGAAAAGCTTTAATTTGAGATTTTATTTCAACATAGTTGCTCAATATTCAAAAATTAAATACTCTTTTATATTTTGATTTTTCTATAAGATAAACATATTTGAAATTAGTGTTGATTCTCTTGAAAAAGAAAAAAAATTATCCGTATTGACCCTAAGGTTGCTCTAAATTATTAGATTATTTGTTGTCGCAACCTTTAGGGTAATTCACATTGATGGTTAGTTTGAATGATCTCAAAACTAAAAGAAGTTCTAACCATATGTTTAAGTTTATACTTGTAGTTTGGCCAATGTTTATATATCGGTATTGCTGACTCAAAAGGATGAAGACATATGCACACCTCAAAGGCATTGCTTTGTAAGACATGCAAAGGCCATAAAAGGAAGGATGCTTGATCCTTCAGATGCTTTTAAGGACGAAGGCAAAACATTTATAAAGGATGATATGCCTTCCAAAGTATGGAAACATTTGTTTGAACTCTCAATATACTTTTAAAGATGGAGGCAAAACATCTTAAGACAATAGGACTTGAGCATACTGAAGACATTTGGTGCAAGAACAAAAGGATGCTTGACCCCTTATATGCTTTTAAGGATGCAGGCAAAACATTTATAAAGGATGATATGCCTATAAAAAATATGGAAACATTTGTTTGAATACTTAATATGCTTTTAAAGATGGAGACAAAACATCTTACAACAGTAGGACTTAAGCATACTAAAGACTTTTGGTGCAAGGTCAGAAATGAGAAGAAAAAGAGAAGACTGAAGGGTTCAACAATTATGAGAAGTGAACCAATGATCATGGAAGAAAACAATAAGCACTAACGAGCATTGAAAAATTCTTTGAAAAGTACTTTAACTCATTTGTTAGATTTAATGATGTCTTAATAATTGTGGCAATAATGATCAAGGATCATGAAAATACTGAACGACATGGAAGGACTCCAATAACCGTTATAAAAAAAAAACTTTAGAAAGTACTTTTACTAGTTTATCTGATTTTAAACATCATTAACAACCACGCAAAAATCTTAATGAGCATTAATAGATTAATTTAATGACTGTTGCAATAACCGACAATCATTAGAAAAAGGTGTTAAAATCTCAATGACTATGGAGCTGATTAAATGACTATCGATAGATTACAATTGCTAGTTTTTCAAAAGCTAATAACACATTTAACTAACATCTACTGCCTAGTTCTTGACAATTTTATACATAAAGACTATCAATTGAAGTTTAAGATATAGAGAATACATAAATAACAAAAGAGCAATTTAGAGAAATAAAATATTTATGGGTGTAGGATTTTGTAATTTTGGAAAGCGAAAGATTTTATATGAATTATAACTAACCTTGGGATAACAAAAGTAGGTCTCCTTAAACACTAGACTATGTTTGTTGCCTATTATAGAGGTGAAGACACTTATAAAAGGTTTAATCTTTCGTAAAGTGATATAAATTAGTATCGTACCTTCAAAAATACCAAGAGTTGTGTTTGTGCTCTCATAAGCCTTTGAAAACAAGAGTGTACAAAGCTTCATCCTTAGCCTAAAAAAGAATAGGTTGTGTTTGATCCTTAAAAAAAGATAGTGAAAGAATTAAGTGTGACTTAGAAAATAGATGTAGGAATTATTGGTTAAATTACTATAGATCTTTTGTTTTGATTTTGCTATCTTTCTTTCACTTTCTTAATTTTTTGAAAGCAATCAATTCACCTCTTCTCTTTCTCGAGTTGTCATTCTCATAAAGGTTCAATAGACCTAATTACTATAAATCCTAACCAAATACAAATAAAACAAACCTTGAGAAAAGAGAATTAGTATGAAAGAATTTTTATAAAAGGGGAAAAACCCAAACATGACCGACCAACTTGATAAATGAGTTTAGAGAAATAATACCCATTAAATTTAATTAAACTATAGTACCTATTAAAATTTAATTAAACTAACTTCTTGTAAAGATGAAAATTATGGGAAACAATGGAGAGAGTAACCCTTTAAATTCAAATTTGAGAGATTTAAAAGACAAAAAAATTAAAGAGTTTTAGCAGTAGCTGAAAAAGAAAAAAAAAGGAATTTAAAGTAGATATAGTGGGCAACGATATTTTAAGGTTTTAAACATGAAATAACACTATTTTTTAAGTCTTAAAGATTTTAGAAGAAGTAAATTTTCTAAGGAAGCTAGGATTAAATATATGTTTTTTTAAATAGTAAACAAAACTACATTCAAACTAAACAAATTTGATTAAAAATGTATAAATTACACTTCTAAATTTAAACAATTACCATGTAATTGATTTTAATTTCACTTAATTAAACTAAATAAGTAATTATATTATTTCTTAAGAAATCAAAGCATTAATCATTAGTTAATTTAAATCTCAACGCATCAAAGTGTAAGTATTCACTTTATAATATAAGAAATTAAAATTTAAAGTTGAAATATCTCTTTTTTTAATAATCTTCGATACACTGAAAAGTGAAATTATGCAACATGATATTTTCACTAATTAAATTGTATGTTAATAAATAGATTTATTATTGGATAATAGAAACCAAATTTAGTAGTCCAATAACATCATAGCAGGTGCCAAAAAAAATCTTAGCAACAAAATAGGTTGTTGTCCACAAAAGCCTTAAAAGGGACCTGAATAGGATATTGACAATGTTCTCCAATTGATTAACTTTAAAGAAGTAAAGCAATCACAATAGGATGCATGAGAATGTTGCTACTAATCGTTCAACACTTGGTCACTCCGTTCCAACATTTTGTATGAAAAATATGGTGAACTGGCGTGTTCCATTATTCACGGTTATCAAAATACTCAGCATGACTTCACTAGGTTGCATAAGCAAGCTTATGCAAGAACAACTTAAAACTTTTATAATTTTGCATAAAATCTTCCATTTTTTAATTACGAACAAGCTTGTCCTAACATGCATAGGTTTTTTCACTCTAGACAAGATAAATAGTGAGACTTATCACCTTGCTTGAGTTAAAATACATGAATGAATAGTTATAACCTGAATTAATACTCAACCTATATTTGTTATTACTAAAACTAAGAATTAAGAACTAAAGGTTCAATAGTCTTTCCCTTTTTGATGATGGCAAATAGGGTTTATAAATCATATAAGTAAATAATTGTAGGTTACTCCCTTTAACCTATGCATATACAAATACCAACTTTTAAACATATGATTTGACATCATCAAAAGCACATTAAAACATAAAGAGTTAAGCAAAAACAAAGCATTAACAAAAATAACATTAAATTCAATTAATAAAGTTTATTATCTAAGTAAAAAATTTGAAATGCAAGAAAAAAGATAAATAAAATAACTATTAAGGTTTACAAGATGAGGATATGTCTTAAGGTTCAGATTAAGGAGTAAAGAGAAGGTTTCTAATGTCTAAGACGGTAGAGACTAGAGGAACTCCAAAGCTCCGCATACTTTGCTTTCCTTTCTCTTAGTTTCCCTTGGGCACAAATTTTTCTTTTTGTGCCTCTTCCTCTTCTCTTGGTATATTCTCTCTTTGAGCTTTAGCCATTCCTTTGCATTTTTGGTTGAGTTCATATTGCTTGGGATCATCACTTGATTTTTTAACATCAAAAGGTATCACTATCTTAAAGTGATCCTTGAAAGCATGAATGTTTTTTCTCAATATCTCCAACTTTGCCTTTAACTAAGCTCACATTCTTTAATAGGTAGCTCACCATGACATGTTTTTCATCAAATCCTTTCAGCATATGTGCCTTTAATGATTTGAGGATTGGCAATAAACGAGCCAAGATAGACTTATTGGTGATCAATAGAGATGAAAGTGG
The DNA here is from genome assembly GCA_949677035.1 of Omphalea diandra. Taxonomy (NCBI): domain Eukaryota; kingdom Viridiplantae; phylum Streptophyta; class Magnoliopsida; order Malpighiales; family Euphorbiaceae; genus Omphalea; species Omphalea diandra. The sequence goes on along the minus strand of CATIWR010053211.1, from coordinate 12,767 downwards.
ATATGATGATGAAGTACCATGATGAGGTAGAGTGTGAGGAGCCTTTTATTGTCCTTCTCTTTCTTCATATACTTTAGTTTCTCTCTTCACTATCATCTTGAGGTCCTTGTGAAGTAGGAGGAACTGTTTGGCCCTATTCTAGAAGGTATAGAGCACTACCAACATGCCTCATGATTTCTATGTTTAGAAAAATCTTTCAATCAATAACGTTCTTTCGATATAAGAAATCCTATAAATGCTAGTGATTGAAGAGTAAAACATCTTCAAATATTTGGCGATCCTTATAATGAGATAGCCATTAATGATTATTCAGTTCCTTCAGGTCTACTCATAGAGTCTTATGAGATCAACTAATGAGTACTCATAGCAAATTTGTGCTTTATGTAATGAAGGAGAAAAAGCTTTAGGCTTTAGATATTTCTATGTGACTCATGCCTTGCACTTATGTTCCAAGCTATCAACCTATGACATGCCTTTAAGGTAAGGTCTATGAGTGAAGAGGCCTTGCTTCTTGAGCTTTCAATTAAGTTTTAATCAAGTTAGCTCTTTCCAATAACTTTGCTCATCAGAGTTGCTTAGTACCTAATCTACCCCTTCATCTTTTACCAAAAACATCACAATAAAATACTTTTGATTAATAGACCTAATTTCCCTTTTTGATTGAAACTCCAAAGTAGGGTAAAAATCTTCTTTATTTTCACTTTGAAAGTGGAAAGGAATTCCATTGTGATGGTTTTATAGGTTTCTTCCTTTCTTTTGATAAAAAAACAAATTTTTGGCATTAAGATTAAGCCCTATTATGAAATCACTAAAATTATTCCTCAGAATGCAAAGAGGATTGTTGGAAGAAGAGAAACAAGTCCTTAGAAAAATCTAGAAAAGCCCTAAGACCAAGCCCATGATTAGACCTAAGACCAAACCCAAAACTAAGCTTTAGGCTTCCAACCCTATTTAGTGGGACATACATCCCACCAAACTTGGATTTACAGCCCACCAAACTAGGATGTACAACTCACTGATAGGAGTCATTTTAGCATATATTTTAGATTAGAAATTAGCAATTTTTTTTATTTTTATAGTGTTTTTATTTTGGAGTAAGTTAATTGTTTTTGTCTTTTTTATGTTCATGTAAGAAATTCTCCAAGAAAAAGCTAAATTATAGTTTTTAGCAGCATTGTATGGACTATTGTGTGGCCCATGATTATGACCATTCTGAGATATAGAGTTAAGTGTGTTGTCTATTGTGTGGCCCATGCTATGCGTTAGATCCAAAATTTAAAACACAATGTGGATTGCCATTTAAGATAGAGATTTGACCTATTTGGATAAGAATCCTAGGTAGAAAAAAAACATATATTTAGGAGATAAAAATGGATCTATATCTACACCAAATAAAAAAAATATTTTATAAAGATTGGAGGCGTCTTTTCTTAGGGTTTTTATTATTTTTGTTAGGAAAACTCTTCTTCTAAATATTCCTCTACTGTTTTAGTGTATTTCTTTTTCTTTGTTTCTTTTTCTTCTTTTAAGATGAACTAATTCTTCAATTCTAGAGATTAGTGAAAGTCCAATATTTATTTCATGAATCTATGAAATGATTTTTGATTCAATTGTGTTGGGTTCTTGATTTAATATGTTTACGCTTAATTGATCTTGTATGTATAAATGACTACATATGTGCAATATTTGAGATTTAGATGATGGTGCGAGAATGGAAGTTTATGGTTAATCCTAACATATTAAACTAGAAGATTAAGAACACAAGAGTAGGCTTGATTTCTAGACATATTTAAAGATCGTTCATGGAACTTAATGAGTTGTTACTGGATTTTCTAACCACGAGACTAGGCATAATTTTAGTAATAATAAACTTAATTTTGCATAAGAGATATTATTGGGTAAATTAGGAAAATCCGTCTTCAAGCACAACCCCAATCTCAATTGAAATAACTTTTTTCATTTATTTGTGGAATTGTATTTTGGTGTACCTGAATTTCCTGTAAATCATTGTCATAAGAATTTCTTTTAATTTAATTTTAATTTTGCTAAATTATTTTTACAATTCTAGTTCTTATTTATTATCCTTTTATTATTCAGTTACTAAATAATAAGAAAATTTAGTTTTTTGGTACTTGTGAAATAATCCTTATGGGAACAATTTTTACTTATTATTACATTACTAGAAGTGATTTGTATACTCGAAAGGGTTACACATGCAACACCCACCAAACTGGGATGTACAAACCACTAAACTATGATGTATAACCCACCTCAAGGATGTACAACTAATGCTAAACCTTAAACCCTAGAACCTTTTGGAACTAGTTCCCCCTTCAACCCCAGGGTTGTATAGCCTTAAAACCTAGATGTATAACCCAACCTTTGCTATACATCCTACGTACAAATCCTCATTCTAGGAGATCCATCTTCACCTTTATGATTGGATACAAACATGGTGCAACCATAGCTATTTTTAGCTCTTGTGCACCCTTTTATCATTTATAAATACCTCTCCTATTTGAAGAGGGAGAGGCTTGAAAAATCTTAAGGTTATTCTGATAAAATTATAACTCTCCAAAAACCAAACACCTAGCCCAAATACACTAGCATCCAAGGTTGTTCCTAAGGCTTTAGGACTAGATTTTGCATTCCCTACAACATTTTGGAGGAAAATTTTGAACTTGTGACCCTTTGGGGGCAAAAGAACACATAAAGGCATCGAGAGATCCCTTTATCTCCCACTTTCTTCTTTTTCTTTTTCTTTTTCATTTTTCTTTATTTTGAAAACCCAAAAATTGAGGGTTGTACCACCCACATTCTAGGTTGTACAACCCTCATAATATGTTGTACAACCTCGATTTTCAGGGAATTTTTTTTGGAAAACTCCCTTTCCACTCATCCTAATTTTTTGATTCTAGAGTTATTTTCTATGATGGTTCATGGTTTCATTGATATAATAGGGTGAGGTCTATGACCTAGGACCCCTATTCATTACAAAAATTAAATTTTGGACAAGTTTTAAATCTTTTTTTTACAGTGCATTTTGTGTTAATACTTTGTGTTCTTTCATATCTTAATTAAATGATGTTTTGAGTTTCTGTTCGGACCTGATTTGGCAATGATCAAATGAGGAACATAGGGTTTCTAACACCTTGAGAGTTCTATTATGGTTATGTTTATCTTTAAGAATGTTATCATTTTGCTTTAGGTTTTGATTATTTTTTTTTAACTCCTTTTGAGTTGTACATTAATCTGATTGAGGGTTAGTGGTGCACATAGATGCCTAGCTCTTTTTAAGTAACAAGAGAGAGGGTTCATCAACCTAAGGACCTCTTTTGTGATGATTTAACCTTAAGCCATTGAAATCCCTTTAATTGCTTTGCATTGTATGTTTACGATTCCTTGCCTTTTGTGGCGCAAGCATTTAATTTTAATGTTATATTGATCCTTATGTGATGTTAGGATGTGCTTATTATGGACTTAAAAAGTATGTTTAGGTACGTGACTTTGGAGACTTGGTGAGGTGTTTGATGATTTCACTTGTTTATTTGAATATTTTAATATATTTGCTTACTTTAGTTATTAACTTATGTATTTTATAGTATAGGTGTTTATTTAAGTTGGAGCATGTTTAATGGTCTTCATGGTCATATTTGATAACAAAAATGAGATTATGGATGACCACTTGAAGTGGTATATGGATGAGATGTTTGACAACCTTATGTCATGATGTATGACCTCATTCCCCTTTGAATGGATACACTAATTTGATTGGAGTGGTTGCATTTGGGGCATGTTTAGAACCATTAAACTGGATTAATTAATAGCATGGTTAAAATGTTAAATGTGAACCAAAGATGCCTAAAAGTTAAATCCTAATATTCAAGTGATTTGGGGGTAACCTCTTCCCTAAGTCATACCCAATTTTCAAACCAGATCTCTAGTGTAGTGGAGATGAAATGGGCATTCTAATTGACTTCACTTAGGCTTAGAGTTTGCTTTCCCCGGATTCTTATCTCGACCAAAGACAATTGGTGACTTCACAATTCTTGGGGGTCCCATTTTTGGTCCCCCGATGACCACCTCTTTGAATATAAGGGCTTTGAACTTACGTAAGGGCTGAAGGATCCCACGACTTCTTATCCTCTTGACCCCTTGATGGTCGATAAAAAGATAAAATTGTAAGCAAGATTCCATTCATTTAAGCATAACCCTAAAAAATGATCGACGTTCACACTTTTCCCACCCAATATTTTAGAAAAACTCCATTACTCGATTATACAGACCTACTTGTTTAAAAGGTTTGAAATCAATAAATCTCTCATGTTGAACTTTTCCCTTCCTCATCAAAACCTTTCTTTGTGTTCCTTACTTATGAACATAAGACCCATAAGATGTTTCTTATCATCAATAAATCAAGGAGTAGGTGCAATAACAACAATAACTCTTTTCTGTGTATTCTATTTTGGTGTTATGGCTTCCGTAACCTTTCTATTCCCCTTTCTAGCGTCTTAGAACTCTCATTTTCATACCTTAAGTTTCTTACCTTCTTTGGAGGATTAAGGGCATATCATCCCTAACAGTTTCTTCCATTAACCTTAGAGCACCCTTTCCCCTTAATGAAATTTGCTTAGTTACCATTTTGATCTTAGGAGAATTGATTGATTGAATAATGGGAATTGGTTAAGCGAGAACCTTAAAAGTAGGTTGAAGTAATGGTTTAGATAGAATATATAACATAAAATAATGTAAAAATTAAGAATAGTGCCCTTTATACATGAAAAACTTAAAATAGGGCTCAATGATTAGATTTTTTATTATTGGAATGGGCTATTCACAATAGTGAATAGGGCCATTCAAAAATAATTTTTAGTTTTTCAAAATTCAAAAAAGTAAAAAGGGTTATTCATAAATGGAATCACTATTCAATGAATGGAACAAGTGTTTAAATAGGCCATTCATTTAAAGGGCTAGCCTATTTAGAAGAAGAATTCCAAAATCACTTTGAACAATATCATTCAAGGTTATGAACCGGGTAGTTCAAAGAGCAAAATTTGAACCATTTTTCATTCTTTTTTTAAAATCAAGTAAACTCAATATGAATCAAAAGTACTCACATCTAAGCACTTAATTATGAAGAATTAAAATTGTTACGAAGTTAAGTGGATAAATTTTTTATTTGATTTTATCATAAATTCTAGAACAAATCCTTTGAATTTTGTTATATACTCAATTTTATTTCAAAAGCACTTTGAAAATCAATTTTCTCTTGAATGCAACATACAATCACAAATATATTTTTAGATATATATAAAGATTTTAAGGATAGAGTGCACCACATATTAATATTCACAAGGTATTTCCATCAATCTTCTAAAGTTCTCTTTTGCCAATGAGGTTTAGTAAAGTTATTTACCAATTAATGGTTAATGTCTATAAATTCAAGTACAATTTCTTCATTATTCATATGATCTCTAATGAAGTGATGCCTAATATTTATACACTTGCTTTTAAAAAGTTGGATGGGATTTTTGGTCAAGTTGATGGCACTAGTGTTATCACATATGGTAGCCAAATGATCAACAATTATCATCTAAAAGTTGTTGCTTCATTTAAAGGACTTATATTTAGCTTTAGTTGTAAAAAGAGCTACTGAATTTCATTTTGTGCTACTCTAAGACATTAATGAATTTTCTAATAAGTGGCATGTGCTTAAAGTCCATTTTTTTAATCCAAGATATATCCAACAGAGTCAACATCTAAGTATGCTAAAAGGACAAATGAAGATACCTTAGGATATCATAATCCTATGTTTGTTATATCATTTAAGTATTTAAAAATGTATTTGACTATATGCAAATATAACTCTTTGAGATTAGCTTAATATCTAGCACAAAGACAAACATTAAATACAATATCAGGTCTAAAAATCGTTAGATATAAAAAGATCTTGATCATACTTCTAAAGAGTTTTTGATATACTATCTTACCTTTCTCATCTAATTCAAGTTTGGTATTTATGCTTATAGGGTTTTGTAAGACTTACTTGTATCTATACCAAATCTATTTAAGATCTTTTAGGTGTATTTAGCTTTATTGTTGAAGATTCCTTTTTTTTTGTTTGATTTGTAACCCTAAAAGAATTTGAGTTCTTCCATCATGCTCAACTTAAATTCATTTTTCATAACTTTTGAGAAATCTGCACATAAACAAATATTAATAGCATTAAATATAATATCGTTAACATATATTTGAATAATCAAGATATCCTTATCATGCCTTTTAATAAAAAAGTGTAGCGTTACCTAAGCCCTTTGAAAAATCTTTGTTTAAAATAAAGTTACTCAACCTCTTATACCAAGCTTTAAAAGCTCATTTTAGAACATATGGTGCTTTGGTGAGTTTGAAAAAATGATTTGGAAATTAATGGCTTGCAAAACTAGGAGGTTGCTTAATATAGAATTTTTGCTCAATGACTCCATTTACAAAAGCATGTTTAACATCCATTTGAAATTCATGAAGGTTGTAAATGCAAGTAAGATTATAATTCCATCTAACCTTGTGATTAAGGCAAAGGTTTCATTATAATCTACGCTTTTCTCTTGGTTATAACCTTTGGCTATTTACCTAGCCTTGTTCCTTATAATAACACCAAGCTCATTAAGCTTGTTTCTAAATACCTACTTAGTTCTAATAATGGAGTGGTCTTTAGGTCTTGGATCCAAGATCCATATCTTGTTCTGTTTAAATTGATTGAGTTCTTATTGCATAGAAAAAACTAATTTTCATCATTTATGTCCTTATTTATGGTATTGGGCTCAATAAGTGAAACAAAGGCAAAATTATTACATGCATTTGAATGATGAGATGATGAAGTTGTTCATCAATGATAAGATCCTTAGGATGGTGTTTCTGATTTATCAATTCTTTTCAAGCTTTTTAAAAATCTATTTTACACTTGAAAAAAGTTGAGGAGGATCTTTAACTCTTGATTCATCAGTATCTTTCCTTTGATCATTCTCCTTTTTAGTGTTTCCTCCAATATTGAGTTCATCTATATAACTTATAAGATCATTAATATCTTTTTCCTTTTTCAAGGAATGTTGGTTAGATTTTGTCAAATAAAACATGCAAACTCCTTAATAACAAGAGTTCTCTTATTGAAGACCTTATAACCCTTACTAAAGGTAGAGTAAACTAAGAAGATATCTTTATTAGATTTTGAGTCAAAATTTCCAAGGTTGTCTTTAGCATTTAAGGTAAAACACTTGTAACCAAAGACTCTAAAATAGGCAATCTTAGTTTTCTTTGATTTGATGGCACATACAAAGTTTTCTTTAAAATTGGTTTTACTATAACTATATTTAAAACATAGTAAGAGTTATTAATGGCTTCTACCTAAAAGTAATTGGTAAATTATACTTATTAAGCATAGTCCTAGCCATTTCATGTGGAGTTTTATTTTTACTCTCACTTACACTATTTTGTTAAGGAGTTCTAGGAGTTGAAAAGTTATAAGAAATCTCAATTTCACTATAAAAATTCTAAAACTTGGCATTTTTAGATTCTCCATCATAATCACTCCTAATTGTTGAAATTTTTAAATCTTTTTTATTTTGAACTCTTTTGTTAAAATATTTAAAAATATTAAAATAAGAATCCTTTTAAAGGAGGAATAGAACCTAAGTAAACCTTGAATAATCATCAATAATAACAAGTGCATAATATATATGATCTAAACCAGCAACTCTAGTAGGGCCAAAAAGTTCCCTATGCAATAATTGGACAGATATTGAGGACTTTACCTTATTCTTAGCTTTAAAAAAAGATTTGAATTGTTCGCCTCTTTAACATACATTACAAATTCTATCTTAAGTGAAATTGATCTTGGATTGTCCTTCCACTAGGTCCTTCTTTCTTAATTTATTGATCAACTCCATGCTTGCATAACCAAGTCTTTTACACTAAGAGCAACTGTCATCAACTACAATCACTAAACACTTGACATCTTTATTAGTCATAGAATTTAAATACACAACATATATATTTTGAATTCTCCTACCTATGAACAACAATCATTTGTCACTCATTCTTGACATATAACAAGGTTGAGGTTCAAACATAACTCTTAACTTTTTCTCACATGGTTGACATACATTCAAAGGTTATGTTTGAAACTATTTACCAATAGAACTTTATCAACAATTGAGGAGTCACCTTACCAATTTTACCTATATCCATAATCTTTAGCTTTTCATTGTCACCAAATGAGACATTTTAAAGTCCTCTAACCCTGTCAAATATGGAGAACAACTTCATATCACTTATTATATGCCTTGATCAATCACTATTTAGATACCATGCCTCTTTCTCCACTTTTGATTGCAAGCACGCTTATAAGCCAAAATTATTTCACTTTAAGTCTCTAAATCCTTTTGGATCCTTATTGGTAAGGTTGTCAAATTTATTTTTCCACACTAAAATCGATAAAAGAACCAAGAATTGGAATCATAAAATCATAAGATTTTAAATATAACAAAATACCCTTTAAAATCTAATTATACTTATAATAAATATAAATAAATTTTTATACAAATTAATCTACATATATAAAAATATAAATAAGATATTTGACAACTTCAATAAACATAAAACTACATTCTGAAATAACAGTTATTTGAAATATCATAAATTGAAGATAATAATGTACAAAGAAATCCATTTTATGTTCACAAATTGGAGTGAAGAACCATAAAGGATCCCACCAAATACAAATTGGAGTGAAGAACCATAAAGGATCCCACCAATATATTTGGTTTACGAAGCAAAATAGCAAAATGAAATTCAATCCACAAACTAGAAAGACATCCATTTATGATTTGGTTGACGAAGCAAAATAACAAAAATCTCACACATAATAGAAGAGCAATTCAGCGAATTCAATCCATAAAATAAAAGGATCCCACTAATATATCCACAAAACAAAAGAATTCAAACCAGAAAATAAAAGAGATAATCAAAATAATGAAAGCAATTACGTAAACTTATCTTGATCGAACAATATCAACAATAGCAAATGTCATCTATCTAAAGCACTAGGAGAAGTGAAGCAGTCGAACAATAAAGAAGAGAGTCAAACATCCAAACAGAGGAAAGCTAAATCAAAAAATGTAATTAAAGTAGGCAAGCAAAATTAAGGAAAGTCAAAGCTGAGGAAGAAGGAGAAAAGAAATGCCAAATCAATCATGTTTTGCAAAGAGGAGAAGAAAAGAAAATTTTTCAAATTGAAGAAAGAAATACCTAATCCACTTTCCCAAATCAATTTTTTTTTATTACTATATTTTTCTTTTAATCATAATGCATTATTTTAGTGTAAAATATAGGTTTTTAAGACTTTAATTGAACTCAATAAAATCTAGTTTAATGTCTCAAAACGCGATTTCACCCTAAGTTTACTAGATCTCAATTTTATGTGCTTGTTGAAACATTTGCATGGTTTTGACTCATAAAATAGTAAAATTGTATGAGTCAAAATGCTAACAATAGTGCTTATTAGGCTAGTTTTTTCCATTTGCTCATCATGCATTCTAGCATGGTAATGATATGGAATATGGCTACACACACCATAAAAACAACATTCCCCATCAAAGTATGTATGTGGTTTGCCCTAGGAGTTGTGTGCACATAATGTTTCCTAGAGATATAACTTTTATGAAGATTGTGTCTATGTGGAAATCTCTTAGGTGTCTAAGAATGAGATATACAACCTCAAATTATTAGATGTATCCTTTTGAGGGGTTCTTCCTTAAGGCATGGACACATAATTGTGGTTATGCTTGGGCATGTTATGGTAGTGCCTTTGTTGCATGCTTTTGTGTGTATAGGCAAGTGAAGTTTAGCGAGACTTAAGCCCTGTTACTTACGCTTTAACACTTGCATTCATCTTTTGTGGAACATTTAGTTAAGCAATTTTAGGAGGTCTAGGTGTTCTAATATGTTTGAATCTCATGAATGTGTTTTAAGATGTAGAAGGAGTAGAAGAAGATTATGCATTATATCCTAAACCATAAGTAGTGCTTAAACTCCTTTGGACATTAACATGGAGACAAGTCAACCTTTTCCTTTAAAGAATTTAGAGATATTCTCCTTGTCTCTTTTTTTCATCCTTTAAGGATTCAACCTCTTTTTTTAGAAAATCAAAATTTTTAAGGGAAACTTTTAAAGATTTTTTTTCCCTTTTGAAGAGATAAGAATGCTGATTTGAAGGAATCATGGATCTTAACGAGCTTAGTACGAATATCTTATATTTTTTCCTTAAAGTAAAAAATCAAATGGATTTATCTTTTTTTCATCATCACTTTTGCTTTCACTTTCTGAATCACTTTTTGAGCTTTCATATTCTAAGGCACTAGCATCATTCCATGTTGCCTTTAGAGCTTTTTTACCTTTCTTGAAGTAGCGCTTATTGGAAGGATGTTTATGTTTCTTTAACTTGGATAACCTATTTTGAGGTGTCCATTTTCATTGCATCTATAATAGATCACTTGGTTTCCTAAACTTATTCTTTTGTATACTTTATTCATCTTTCCATTCTTATTGATGAGGAATCTCTGCACTTGATTTAAATAAAGGCTAGTTAATCATTCTTATGATAATCGTCACTATTACTCAATGAGGTTAGTGAAGAAATAGAGGGAGTTTCAGTATTTACCTCTTTAGCCTTGAATATTGGGTCTTTCTTTCTTTGGCTTTCAACACCAACTAGCTTATCTAATATCATTTCATATGCATGGAATTTGTCATGAGCTTATATAGTGAAAGTGCCTCTAGTTTATTTGTCTCTTTTATGGCAATTTTCTTAGCTTCCCACTTGTCCTTAGTTAAGGTTCAAGGAACTTGGCTGTCGTATCATCATTGGAGTATGTTTTTCCCAAACTCTTCAATGTCTTCATGATATTAATGAAGCTGTTGCACATTTATATGATGCAATTATGAGGTTGATATATAAATGTTTAACACTTTTAAGCATGCATTTGTATCTTTTTCTTTTTTGACTTTTTTGGTTCCCTCATACTGAGTTTGAAGTGTATCATCCTAAATCTCTTTAGCTAATGTGCGCATTTGAAGCTTGACATATTGAGATTTATAAATGGTATAGAATAGAAAATGAATAGCTCTTGTATTCTTTAGGTTAGCCTTCATTTTTTTTTTTTTTTTTTTGTGTCCATTCACCTTTTAGTTTGAGTGTCATGACTTCTCCAACCATTTTAATTAAAATTTCTCTTCCTTCTTCCATTATATCACAAAAGTCTATAGTTTCATTATCAAGAAAGATTTTGAATCTCATTTTCCAATACCAACGGTCGTCATCATCGTTGAAGAAAGGAAACTTGTGGATTGGTTAAGATTAAGATCCAAAAGGTTCAATGTAGGTACTACAAATTATTTTTATCAATATCATGAATTTTTAGTTTAGTGATACTAAAGTTATCTCTAAAACTAAAAGCATTCCAATTCAAATCTTAGTGAGAATAAAATTAATTAAAAATATATTTTCATCAATGAAAATATATAATAATTAATCGATTTATCATAATAGGAAACAAACCACTAAATTATTAGTTTAGTGACATCACTTGTAATAGGTCTATTATTTCTAAAGCATAATAAAAGTCATAATGAAATTATATATTATGATATACCAAAAAAAAATATGGATTTATAACTATTTGAATCTCTATACTATTTATAGTGTTAAAAATTTTAATGATTGAAATTTCAAATATGATGTTTTCATCATATAAGATAGTCTCATCTTTACCACTATATTAGAATCCAATCAAACTTCATTTCTAGTCTTATATAACTTATATTTCTATTTGTGGATAACCAAAAAAAATATTTTTCTAGAATTTCATTAAGAAACATATCATTAGAATCAAATCAATTATTTGATTATCTTTTTTGAATAAATATTTTGTTGAATTTTTATAGAATGATGTATGTAGGCCAATGTTATATATATATTCACAATACACTTTTAATTTTAATTAATACTTTAGAAAATAGAAAAAAGTTGAAAAAGAAGCCTGAGTAGTGAAATTATTTTATAATACTTTCATTCTTTTATATATATGTCCTATTGAAAATGTGGGATGACGCATCCCTCACCTTTGAAGTTAGTCCAATGACCTTGCGGCTACCAGTTGTCAAATATGAAATTTTGCATTTATGTAACATCTTCCTAGTCATCATATGAAGTGAAGTTTGGAGATAAACTTAATACGGCCAAATTCTTGCGTGTATCTTAAGATAACCGGTCCATGTTCATACCACACGAGAAACTATTTCTTTGCTTAGCAAGGCAATAATTTTTGCAAGGTGAAAACAACCCTTTCTAGTTTGAAAAACTGATCCGATAGGCAATCATAGTCCTTTCTACATTTCAATATGATGAAGAACCCAATCTCTCAATATTTAAAATAATAATTCAATTTTAACCTATTAAACTTTATCGGTTTGTCATCTCTACTCTCAGTCCATTCTTTTTATAAAACAAAATTCTTTTCATATCAAATGATTATGTAAGCACTAGGGTTCACATTCCTAGTTTAAGTCTAAATTATATTTTTTTTCTTATTTTACTTGCAGAATAATTGTATACATTCCTTTTCTATTCTCTTTATTCTCTCCATTGATATATATATATATATATATATATATATATATATATATATATATATATATATATATATATATATATATAT
>CATIWR010053174.1:0-20737 GCA_949677035.1 Omphalea diandra | reverse complement strand
TAACAAATAAAAATAATTTGTCTTAATTTTTATTTTAATATTTTTTTTTTAATTTTCACAAAATAATCCAATCCCCCCCCCCCCCCCCCCCCCCCCCCCCCCCCCCCTCTTTCTTGATGCTAAAGGCCAATAAGAGCTCCATTCAACTTCACTTGAAGATCTTACTAATTTCTGCAAAACAATACTTAAATAAACCATTAATAATGATCAATCTCCTTTTTCAAGATCAAAAGAGTTCCTAGATGTAAGATTAATCCTCCTAGTCTAATAAAGGTTACTTATGACTTATAGGCCAAAAATAGGTTTTGGGCCATTGCAATCATTATGTGAACCTATAGGGTAGCACACTTAGTACATACCCAAAAATGAATGGTATTTCCTGCTTTCCCTAGATATATATTAAGATAATTAATGATATTATCTTAATATTTAGATATCCTTTCCATTTTAAAATTTAAAACAAAAAGGAAATCTAGTTATATGTATCTAAAATATATATAATTGGCATATATATCTAATAGTTAAGATATATATATATATATATATATATATATATATATATATACACATTTTAAGTCTTTTTGAAAAATGCATAATGTATTCACGTCGCTTTTCAAAAAATGTTTTAGAGATAGAGAAAAGAACCATAGTGTTATCACATTGCCCATTTTAGAGAGAGCTTATTAGTGTGAATACTTGTAGAGGACGTTTATTATTTTGATAGGACCCAAATCCAATGACCTACACTCCAAGCTCGAGGTTATGTGTTACCAGTGTAAATCCCTATCTACCTTCCAATAATCTTATCATGTCTTATATAAATTAGTATGGTTTATGTATCCTTCTTTTTTATTTAATCAAACAATATAAATTCTTGATGGATTTTGTAAATTAAAATTTTTGTTTTTCCATTGTGCTTGTTCTACAAAACCCAACACATATTACATATTAAGTTTATGCAGAATCTCCACTTTAATGATAACACATTGAAATTTCTAATTGATTTTGCTAATCTCAGTGTGTTGGCTCCTTTATTCTTGCCTTCTATCCCATGTGGTCACCTTGCTATCCTCTTATTGTCTATTGTCTTATCCTTACTATCAAGTCATTTCGCTAATTGATCACTCTCTCTCGCCTTTCATTCTTATTATTTTTCTTTTTTTTCTCTCTTTCCTTTTTCTTTTTTTCTTTTTTCTTTAATCTTAATTTTACCGAAGCCACCCTTTCGAGTTTTTAACTTAGTGGATTTATATATTTTTTCTCTTATATCACAAAAAATTCTTCATTACTTGATCTAAATTTACTATCTAAGAGAACTCATTTTCATCCATATTTGACAGTTTCACTCATTCGCTTGAATATTTCTACTTAACCATATAAGGACTCTTTTAATTTGGCTTGAACTTTCCCTTAGGATTTGGAGCTTGAGGTTGCATTACTTTTAACACTAAGTCCCCTACCTTTATCAGACTCAACTTAATTATTTTATTAAAGGTACATGCCATTCACTTTTGGTAAAGTTATATATGGTACATGGCTTTTAACCTTTTCTCATCCAGCAAAGCTAATTGCTCATACTTGTTCCTTGCCCACTCTTACTCGAGGATTTATGCCTCAATCAAAACTCGAAGAGGCTTCATCTCTTCTTTCACTAGGATACCACTTTCATCCCATACACCAAAGAATGAGGTGACATCGTCATGAATGTCTTAACAGTCTTACGATATCCCATAATGCAAAGGTTAGCTTTTCTTACCAGCCTTTATAGGTCCCCACCATTTTAGCCAAAATATTCTTGATGTTTTTATTAGCTACCTTTTATAGCTCCCTTTGCTTATGGCATGTAAGGTGAGGACTTATGGTGTGTTACTCTATATTTCTTTAAAACCACCTTAACCTCAACCTATAAAAGCATATTGTTATCTATTATGATGTGGTGTGGTACACCAAAATGATATATTATATTATTCTTTATAAATTTGGCCATCTATTTTGCTTTTAGTTTTTGAAATGACCCAACTTCTACTCACTTTGAGAAATAGTCAATCACTATGATAATGAACATTTGGCCTCAAATAGAAGTTGACTTCACTTTCCTCATGACATTAATATCCCATGCAATAAATGACTAGAGCAAGGTTAAGTTCTATAACTCTATCAATGGCAAGTGATTAAGGCTTCCATATATTTGGCACTCATAATAGCCTCTCTCAATCTTGATAGAATCTTACTTTATAGTGATACGAGCAAGGGTGATTTACACCTTAGATCATATGCTTTAAGAATGGATCATTTCAATAATCAAGCATAAACTTTAAAACCCTATTAGACCTCTAGAAAACAAGTTTCTAGTAACCTAGATTATAAAGATTTAAAGGTTGTAATTCAAGACCTAAATTAGATAAAGCAAAATTTAAGCCTCAAATTACTAGTTTTGCAAAGTTATTAAGAATCCATCTAACAACCTCACCAAATTCTTTCAAGAACTTAAGAAGAGAACACTCTCACAAAGCAATTAAGCCAAAAGAATAATTTTCATTAATTGATTAGTCATAGCCGAATGGAGGGCTATATATAGCCTTACAAAATAACCTAACTGAAAGAGAATGAAATTGAAAATCTAAGTGTAAATTTGGCCACATAAAAACATGCTAAATAAGGTTTCCTAATGAAATAAGTAAAGAAAAAATGCCTTGTAATTGGTCCAATAGGTATTTGGTCTTCACTTAGTAATATTTAAAGAAAATCTTCTAAAGTCACATAAAATGATGAAAGACTAAAGATAATCCTAAGAAGTTTAGGACATCAAATTCGGCCAATAAGAAGCTTTCTTAAATAATCTTGCAAATCCTGAAGAATCTTATTTTGTAAAATCTTGAAAATTAAGGAAGATGTTGAAATAATATTAAAAATCTTGGATGCCAAGTGTCAAATCTTGATTAGTGCGTAGTTTGGTCTTGATTTTCCTGTAGACAAGCTTTGGAATATTATCCATTTATGTCTTGTTCATACTAGTTTGTTATCACATTTGTCCTAACATGAAAATTTAAACTTTACACAAATTTGTTGGGCTTGTCAGCGAGGGCCTACACAAAGTATCCACAATTGAAATTGAGCTCAAATGGGCCTTGTTTTAGACTTAAAAATGATCCATTAAATCCATCCACTAAAAGTTCAATCTTTAGTTTTTAACTTTGACTTTGATCATCCGCTATCTATAAATTCATTAGGCCTACTGGGCTTGTTTGCATCATTCCCTCCTTCATTATAAAGATTCATCCTCAAATCTTGGCCTACAAGAAAACCAAATCCAATATAAGTATAATACCTAACAATGAATCCAAAGTGAATATTAACTTTATAATGAATAAGAATTTTCCACCCAGATTAAAGACTATTTGAATAAAACCTAGAACAAAGTTAGTATAAACCAAAGAAAGAGCAAAAAATGACAAATAAAATTAAAAAAAAAAAAAAAAAGAAAAAGACACCCTAGGAAATGCCCTTCATCTAATATGAAGAAGTATTAAAGCTTTAAATTTCTTTTTAACAACAATACTAAATAGAGAAAATTTAGGTTTTAGAAAATAACTAGAACTCAAAAACCAATAAAATGAACTATAAACATAAGAAACAAAACACCCTTGAAATTAAAAAAAATATATTTATTCCTAATCAACATCTAAAATAAAAATAAGAATTATAGAAAGGCTTAGAAAGATAAAATAAGAAAGATGTTCGAAAAAGGAGAAATTAGAAACAAATAAACTAGAGTGTTTTATAAAGAACAAACTCCTAAAATGAAAAGAAGATTCATAAAGATGGGATTTTAAAGAATTCAAAATCCTAGAATTGATAAAAGACAAGCTAAAATGGAATGTGAAAGGAAGCAATTATTTAAAACACAAAATCATCAAGGAAAATGTTTAACCCTAAAAGATAAAGGACTAGAAACACTAAAGCAATAATTAAAACCATCCCTAATAAACATTAAAGTAATAATTAAAACCGTCCCTAGTAAAATCACACTTATCACTTAAAGCAAAACACTTTGAAAATAAGAAACACACGAAGAAGAAGGAAAACATTTTAATAATAAATAATTGTAAAAATGTGAATTAAAAGAAGAAAGCAAACTAGAAACACAAAAATAATGATTGAAATAAGAAATTTTATGCCTATAACAAATTAAACAAGAACAAATGTCTAAACAAAGACTAGAGAACTCCCTTTTACGTAAATTTTTAACCTTACTCTTCAATTTAACACCATATCAAAAGTAGTAAGAGTAAAGTCGTCGTTTTAAAACCACTCTTCATAACCTTACAAAAGAGACATAAAAGCATGATACAAAAGGTTGTAAATTTTGTTAGAAGTGTAACACATCCCTTTGAACAAAAACATGGTTGTGGCCTTGGAAGAATTAGTTTCAATCTCACCACTCTCTTTTATCATAAGGGCTTTCTTTTACACACCCTCTCCTTTTGCAAGCACCTCTATTTTTTCTGTAAATCCACTCTACCCTCTCCTTTTACCACTTTTTCCTTACACATCTCATAGGTTTTCTCACATCTCTCCTTTTGTCATGCTAATTTTATTTTCTTGTTTATGCACACTTTATCTCTCTCTTAAAACTTTTTGATCCTCATAAATATGTTGAGGAGATAAAAGATTGAGTGCAATAGTTTTTCCATGAACTTATAAGTGTTAGTAAACCCATTATGCTTAGCCTTTACATCATATTACCATTGTCTCCCAAATAATAAATGACTAGCTTGCATTGGTATCACATCACAAAGAACATCATCATGATACTTACCTGTTGAAAAGGAAATTCTAACTTGCTTAGTAACCTTTCACTTTACTATTATCATTCAACCATTACAAGTTATAAGGGGTAGGATGTTTAAGAATAGGTAACTATAATTTCTCCACCATATAAGTACTAGCAACATTATTACATGAACCACCATTAATGATTAAAAAACATGCCTTGCCTCGAACCTTACGCCTTGTTTAGAAGATGTTTTCTCTTTGCTCACCTTTTCCTTTGATTAGGACACTTAAAGAACACCATGCTAACATTAGTTCTTTGTTATCCAAAATATTAAGCTCATCATTATCTCTAGCATCGACAAGTGGAGGCATTTTGGTATCCGTTTCTTCATCACTTTCACTATCTTTATATTAAATATTCTCATTTACATTAACCATGGTCTTCTTTTGTAGGCAATCCCTAGGTACATGTCCATGCCCTCTACAACTAAAACATTTAAAAAATTTAGGCTTGGACTTAGATGATTCGATTTTGGGCTCATTCTTATGCTTCCCTCCTTCTTTGCTTCCTTGGTACAATTCAACTTTGCATTTTACATTGGGCCTTTTTACGTCTTTAAATTTGCTAGTCCAATTTGAAGAAGGAAAAATGGATTTTGAAGAATTGCCTTTAAGTTATTTCTCCACCACTAAAGCCATATAACAAGCCTCCTCTAAATCTATATGATGTTGAACCTCAATTCTATCCATAATATTCTTATTAAGCCCACTAAGAAATATAACTACTTTTTGCTCCTCAACCTCATCAAGATTGGCACGAATTAGAGCAATCTCTATCTTTTGATAATAATCTTCCATGCTCTTAGATCCTTACACAAGTCTTTACAAATGAGTTGGTAATTTACAATGATAATAACAAGGAACAAATCTCTTTTTCATTACCCTTTTCATCTCATGCCAAGTGCAAATAAGATCTTTTCTATTCTTATATGTATTAAACCTTAATTGATCCTACAATATAAGCCATAATTAATAAATTCTACAGTAGCAAGTTTTACTTTCTTATCCTTACTATAATTATGGCATTCAAAAATAAAATATACCTTCTTTTCATTAGATAAATAAGCTTTGGGATTATTTTTACTAATGAAAGTAGGGATTTTTAGCTTTATGCTACCCAAATTGCCATCTTTCTTGTCATGCTGTAGGAAGCTAGAATCCATAGAATCACCATCATCCTTTTAAATTAATATACCATGCCTAGGTTGCATGATATTTGATTTGCTAGCATTTGAGGTGTTGGTTTGTTGGCTAGCTTCTACCTGCTCTAATTTTCCCATTAGTTGCTCCATCTTCTAAGCATGCTCTTCATAAAGAATTTCCATTCAAGATTACCATTAGGATTTGTCATGATTAGTAAAATAAAAGAAAATCTCATAAAATCACTCCATCGTGTGTTTACACTAAAAAATGTCACTCCCCTCATATTTCACATAATAAGGCATTTTTCCCTCTTATGATCTCACACACTCTGGCCTTTTACCTCTTAAGTTATTTTGAAACTAATGATACTATTGTCAAATAAATTTCAATTACTAAAGAAACAAGCAATTCAAGACTTATAACGACTCTATACAACTATGATCATGAATTAAAAGAAAGAAACAAGTTTAGCAAAATTTAAAGGTCAATTCGCAATTTTGAAGAAGAAAGAAGAAATCATAATTTGGAAAGTTTGAATCAAAGAATTTAAAGTTTAAGGCTGAATTCAAATTATCATAAAATCCAATTTGAGTTTCTTTCACAAAATCTCAACATAAATTTTTAGTTTGAGCTTCTTTTTCTTTTCTTTTCTTTTCTTTTTTTCTTTTGATGCCTTTTTTTAAAAAAATTGACATCTTTTCTTTTCTCTTTTTTTTTTTAAAAAAAAAATGGAAGCTAAAACACAACTTTAAACACAAAGAATACAAAAATAATGCATAAACACAAGTTAGGCCGAATTGGATGATTTAAGCTCAATCGCAAGCTTCTCGTAAACTTAACCTTGAATGGCCTTAAACTAAAATAGAATAGTATAGAATTAGTAAGAAAAATATAAGAAATGAATTTGACAATAAAATAACCCAAGAAAACTAAATAGAACACTAAGAACACTAAGAATCTGAATAGGATAAGGAAAACTATGCAAACATAATTTTTTTAGAATTTTGAGATCTTATAATGCAAAAATGAAATAAAATATAATTAAATAATGTAGAATACTTAATTATGATGAAACAAATATAAATGATGTAAAGAGAATGAAGAAAAATGGATTCAACATGATAGATGAGTTTAGGCCAAATTAAAGAAGGGAAGAAGAAGAATAAGAACAAAAATTATTTGGATGAAACAACAAAATTAAGTAATGGTTAGAATAAGAAGAATAAAATGCAAACATAATGAAAATAAATGATACTTACTTGATAATTGAAAACCTTAAGCTCTGGTACCAAATGATACGAGTAAGGGTGATTTACACCCTAAATCGTATGCTTTAAGAATGGATCATTTCAATAATCAAGCATAAACTTTAAAACCCTATTAGACCTCTAGAAAAAAAGTTGTTAACAACCTAGATTATAAGGATTTAAAGGTTGTAATTCAAGACCTAAATTAGCTAAAGCCAAATTTAAGCCTAGAATTACTAGTTTTGCAAAGCTATTAAGAATCCACCTAACAACCTCATCAAGTTCTTTTAAGAACCCAAGAAGAGAACAATCTCATAATGCGATTAAGACAAAAGAATAATTTTCATTAATTGATTAACCATGATTGAACGGAGTGCTATATATAGCCTTACAAAATAACCTAACTAAAAAAGAATAAAACCTTAAAATCTAAGTGTAAATCTAGCGATAAGGAGTTTGTCTAATTAAAAACATGCTAAATAAGGTTTCCTACTAAAATAAGAAGGAAAGAATGCCATGTCTAAGAGGTATTTGGCATTTACAAGGTAATATGTAAAGAAAATCTTCTAAAGTTTCATAAAATAATGAAAGGCTAACAAAAGATAATCCTAAAAAGTTTAGGAAACCAAATTCGGCCAATAGGAGCTTTCTTGAAGAATCATGCAAATCTTAAAAATCATAAAAAATCTTAGAAAGATCTTATAAAATCTTGAAAATCATGGAAGATCTTTAAAGAATCTTAGAAATCTTGGATGCCTAGTGTCAAATCTTGATTGGTGCAGAATTTTGTCTTAATTTGCCTTAAGATAAGCTTTGGAACATGTTTGGGGCATTTTTTAAAACATGTTTTTGAACATTTCTTGAAACATACTTTTGGAACACTATCTATTTATGTCTTGTTCACACTAGTTTGTGTTCACACTTGTCCTGGCATGAAAATTTAAACATTATATCAATTTTTTAGGCTTGTCAGTAGAGGTATAAAGAATGTACTCAAAACTAAAATTGAGGTCAAATGGGCCTTGTTTTAGGCTTAGCAATGATCTAATAAATCCATCCATTGAAAGTCCAATCTCTATCTTTAAATTTAACATTGACCATGCACCATCCATAAATCCATTGGGCCTATTTGGCTTGTTTTCGATACATAGTGGTCCATTAGTACTCCATTCTCAAAAATTTGTTTAGCCAAGGCTACCCCATTTGTATGTGGGCTACACACCCTTGCATGCACCTTTTCCATTACCCTATCAGCTTCTTCTTTTGTTAAGTACCTTAGATGAACCCAATCCTAGATTCATTTGTACACTTTGCCCTTCTAAATAATGACTTTGAGGCCAACCTTCTAATGACTTCCTTATTCTTCTTATCTGCAGCTTAAAGGTACATGCCATCCTCTAAATGTCTCTACATATTATAATACCACAACTAACCATCTACTTACACTTTCATCACTCTTTCACCTACATAGCATGATATCCTTGATTTAAGTGTGAGTAAGGGCTTTATTGACATTTTTTGGGCCATCCCAAATATAAATGAAAGTAGCTAATGGTGTCTGCATCATATTCTCTTTTCATGGAACATGATAAAATAAAATCCTTTGAAAATTTTGAGTTCACATCTTTAGGTACTCCAGGTATAGTTTCAATTGTTCTTTCTTCAACTCTATTCTTCATTTACCTGGGAGACCACCAATAAAGAATCTCTAATAACCTCTACTACTTTTACCCTTATTCGTACTAGTGACTCCAAGTTAAATGCATATGTTTCATACTCTTCCATTTAGTTAATTACTCCAAACTCAAACTTCTTAGCCATTATTAACAACTCTCTTTCAAGTGAGATAAGAATCACTCCAACCCTATTCCTTTCTTATTTATTGCATGATCAAACTATATCCTCCATCTTTGTAGTTCTATTACTCTTAAGCCTTCATTAAGAAACTAAAGCAATTGTTGGTCCCCTTTTGCAACTGTCTATTAGGTGAGGTATTTAACAACTTTCCTTCCCTTAATCACCTTCATGTACTTGATATTAATCTTGACCAGAAGTATCAAACATTTTGCCAACTTCTCAGCTAAGGATGGTGCATCATTTAAGTACTTATATGGGTCTAATTTAGAGATTACCTCTACTAAATAAGACTGAAAGTAGTGTTATAATTTCCTAGTGGCTAAACCATCGCCATGCATGCCTTATCTATCTGATTATATTTCTATTCATAAGGGAGCAATTTCTTACTAACATAATATATTGCATGCTTGTCTCCTTCACCATCTTCATAAGCAAGTATTTCCTAAAAACTTTATCTTCTATTGTCAAAGACAAAATTAATGGCTTCCCTAGCTTTAGTGGTCTCAACATTGGTAGGTTGGATAAGTACTCTTTTATCTTTTCGAAAGCCTATTGACACTGAACATTCTTTACCATTAGCTAACCTTTCCTTAAAAGTTTGAAAATGGGTTCATATATTAGAGTTAGTATTGCTATAAACCTACTGATGTACTAAATACAACTAAAAAAACCCTAATCATCTTTCTCCATTTTAAGTGTTGGCTTGTCTAAGGTAGCTTTGACTTTGTCCAAGTCAACTTCGATTCTTTAAACATCCTTAAAGTGACTCCTCGATTCCTTAAACATCCCTAAAGTGATTCCAAACACACATTTCTTTAGGTTAAGTATGAGGTTATACTGTTCCACCATTTGTAAGAACTTTTCCAATGTGTCAAAGTGCCCTAACAACCCTTTTAAACTTTTTCTTCATCTTATCACTCCCCAACTCAATCTTTAAAAAATTTCCCATAAAAATACTCCTTCTAAATCTTTTTCCATTGTCTTTATCTCTTTTGATGGTTGCCTTTTAGGGTCTTCATCATCTGTAAGTTTAAAAGAACTTTCATTCATTTCTTCAATTTCAACAAGGATAATTCTCATGTTTCTCCCTTTTATAATGTTCCTTAGCTCTTTTAGACCCTATTCTTCATAGTCATATGACTCTTACATAGTTAATTCAACTAGTTTTCCTTTAGTTAGCTCATTTGCTTCATATTCTTATTAATAACGTAACTGTTGCTGATACAATCTGTTCATCTCTTCTTTAGAAGTTTCCTTCTTCTTCTATGGCTAGTCATCCTATGGACCTTTTAAGGTCCAAAAGGGGTCTATTTCTTCTTATTCATCTTCTTTCTACCTAAAGAATAAGGTTTTTTTCTTTATCCTCACTCCTTCAATTACTTCCTCAAGTGCCCCTAGTTTTCTTAACTTCAAAACTTTTCTTTACTAATTTGTAATTATCTATAAAAGATCTCTTCTAGGTCATCAAGAGAATCTTCTCTTAACAAGACTTTCTTTTCTTCTTCTTTTACTACTTCTCTTTCTTTCACAAAGTATTCCAGCAATGATCTTCAAAGATCCACAACTTTAAGTTTACCTTGGCTCTCTTGATATCTTAATCTAGTTTTAATCAAATGACTGGAAATGATGGGGAAATTAAAAACACCCATGGCATTTTTGCTAAGACCTAATCCTAAAAGAAATTTCATTTTCTACAGAATATTTGCTACTTTAGGTTCACCCAATCATGAGTAACTCCAATGACTTAGAAACCTCTGAGATGTGGTACTAAAATACTCAATGCCAACACCATTTTCCTAACTTTAGTGTAAATGCTAACCACTTCTTTTTTCTATGAGATCTTCACTTTTTATGCAAAGTTGATGGTACTCCTCCTAGAGGTTGGTACCAAGGTCTTCCTAATAGCAAGGAAAGTGTCATTGGGGTATCCAAGATCATAAATTTCACCATAGCCTCTATAACCCTTGGCTTCAGCATAGTCTTAAAAATTCTAGTGGTTGACCTCTTGCTATCATCATCGGCTTGAATAATACTCCATGAGGGTCTCTAAATCTATACAGACAACATGAACTTTGCCAATAGCTTCAATGGGCATGTATTAATTCCATACCTACCATTCACTATAAAACATGGTGTACAAATCCTTTTTGACTTGGTCTTGATGAACAGTGCCATGTTATGATCCTTCTCCTTAAAAAACAAATCTTCAACAAATATTATCTTCCCTATGTCTAAATTTCTCATTAAAGTTACTACCTCTATTGGTAATGCTTCCTTGGAAATATGAAGACTAGACATAGCTTCCACCATTGCCTTTTAATGCTCTTTACAATGATCAATAATTTCCATACACTAATATTTATAGGTGTCTTCTTTAAATATCTCAAAACTATACTTGTCTCTTTCTTCTCCTTCATTGGATGATGTTTTGCTTCCTTTTTCACCTTGGGTTTTTATTTATGTCTCTATTAGAGTAATATCTACCACTTTGAGTGACATTGATGATATATGCCTCTAACTTCTCCTCAAAACTATCCTCCTAAACATCAATCTTTTTCTTAAGTTCTTTTCCTTTTTTATTTGAAAATTTCCAATGATTAATAGCATAAACAATAACATATAGAGGTAGTACCTCATCAAAGGTTGCCATTACAACCTCATCAAGAATCCTTGATGCTATCATAAAGATTCCCTGATAAAAGGTAGGGCGTTGTGATAGTTAAGGATGGGTTCCTTCTAATGCTTGATTGCCAGAAAATGGGTGAAACAATAGTTTTTGAATTGATGAGATCCTAAATCTTATGTCTTAGCTATAACATTTGTATGTATAATGACTAGCTTTTTAGTGGAAAGTATAGTAAGCATTAGTGTCATACCCTTTTAAAGGATTAGAAGGCAGTATAAGCAGTAATCGCCTTAATAACCCTTTCTTTTTGAGCCACTTAAAGGCCTTCAATTGTGTCATCCCTAAATCTATAAATTATCTTATTGGTCACACTGGACTCACATCAACCATTTTACTCCCTCAATCTAGTGTTGAGGATGGTAATTTCTTCTTCCTAAATATAGCTTCTTCAAATCTAACTCTAATTCTTTTGCTTATAGCCTCGTTTCTCTTAAGTCCTCAAAGGTCCTCACTAACTTCCCCTTTATCCTTATGTCAATGTTTGGGAATGCTCTTTTGATCATCTTTACTTACTCTTTCTATTGATCTTGTCCTAACCTCAATGACCATCTTTTACCATATCCTTATGTAATTGTTGAAGCTTTCACCACTATTATGTTTTAACAACTCCAAGTCTTGAAAGGTAAACTCCAACTCTAAATTACATGAGTAACACTTTTGAAAGGCTCTGGACAACTTTTCCATTCCATTATAACAATGATTAAGTGAAGTACTAAGTCTTGAATGATCCCTTCAATGATAACTTAAATAAATCCAATATTGTTTCAAGTGGAACCATTAATGCCATCGTATTGAGCATATAAGATTTATATGGATCTTATGTTCTTATGAACTTGGAAAGCTCGAACATCCAAAATTTAGCTGTAAGCTTCCCTAACTTACTTACTAATAACTTTGTAATATTAGTCCTTTATTTGATCCCCTTTACAAATAATGTCTTTTGAATTTTCTCAAGTAGTTTGACAAACCTTTCCATCTTAACATTATCCTTATCATCTCATGTACTCTTATATAATGTGATCGTCATACCACTTGTTTCCTTTGCAGCCTTGCTCTTATGATAGTCCTTCATGCTGAATAAGTCATCATCTATTACTAATAAGTCATCATCTACTACCACTAGGCATGGGACATTTATTATTTTATTATCTTTAACATTTTTACTAGAAGAAGCTTCTCCCATCTTTCATATGATATCATTATGGTGCTTTTGTACCTCCTCCATAACTCGTTCTACCATTATGTGACTAAATTTTGATTTACTAATTTCTATCAACTTTACTTATGCTAAATGATCGACTTGATCTGTTAGACTTCCTAAGTCTTGGACCTCTTTTGATCTTGACAAACGAGATTGATCAATCCTAGTGTTTCAATTAAGTGTTATTTTGCAAAATTAAGTTAAGATTTCAAATGGAAGTTAGAAGGATTGCATAATCTTCAAGAAGGCAAAGTTGATCCAAATTCTCTGTCAATGATCTGTAATTTGCGACCATGACTTATTTCAAAGACAAGGTGAAACTCAGTCAGACGGATTTGAGGGCATCAACGCTGCCATGACTCATCCAAAGATGGGAGCATCAAAATCACAAACGAATTCGTGGTCTATATCACACCTCAGTTGCGATCGTAACTTTCAAAGTAATTGAAGAGGGAACCAAGTCCACAATCATAACATGCCAAGTGTCCCAAGTATCTGTTAAAGAACAAAATTCACGAGGGCAACATTTTAGGTAGTGACTGCGATTCAAAAAAAAGAAGATTTTCTTTCAAACAGAAGAATTTGTCCTGAGTCACGCCCTGTACAAGGGAGAATCGCGATTGTCACTTTTATGAGCAGCTATAATGCAACGACTATATTTTCCTAATGAACCAATGAGGAGTTGCCATGTGGACTAGTTGTTAGACACAAAAGAGATTTTCTGCCGTAATTTTTGGCTCCCGTATGGAATTTGGATTTCATAATCGCGAATGACCAGTAGCAACCGTGACTCCTGGCTGACATGCAATTAATGCCAAATCTTCCTAGCATGTCTTAGAGATTTGTTGAGCTTTAAATCTAACATCTCTTTGGTGTGTATGAGGTATAAATACTTCACCAAATAGTGATAAATGAGACAGATAGAGAATTCATTACTTGTGTTAAAGCTTTTAAACTTTTGCTACTCAATTTCTTCTCTTCTTTATGAGGTTCTAATTGTTGGGTGTGAGCATTAAACACGAATTGTAAGAAAGGTTTTAGTGTGAGCCTGTGAAAACACTTAAGAGAGGTTTTAGTGTGATCCTTAGAAAACACTTGTAAGATAGGTTATTGTGTGAGCCTTGAAAACACAAAGTGTAAAGGTTATTGTGTGAGCCTTGAAAACTTGAAGTGTAAAAGTTAGGTGTGAGCTTGGAAACACCATTTTGAGTTAGTGAAACATCCAATTATAGAGAATTAGAGAGTGGATGTAGGGTTGATTATACCCGAACCACTGTAAATCATGTGTCTTCTTTCTACTTTTCTTTATCCTCATTTTAATTTTTTTTAAAACACTAATTCAACCCATCTTCTTGGTGCCTAGAGCCAATAAGTGGTATCAAAGCCAAGTCTCACATTCAATCCTTAATTAGGTGAGCAAAATTCATGGCATAAGAGGGTATCCACTTACACCTCAAGCCCCACTTTGTTGGATCCGACTAAACTCATTATAAGTATAGGATGGAAATTTAACTTGATATAGATGTGATGGACCTTTAGGATGTAGTTGTCAAAGAATGGAAGCCACCTACTAAAGTAGTGGATGAAATTGAAGAACTTATTCCAAGGAAAGATTAAGCCCATAGGAGATCAAATGGCAAAAATAAAAGGGCAATGACTATTCTTCTAAGCTCTCTCTTAAGGGAATAGATTGGAAGAATGCAACATTGCCAAACAGCTCGTGCCATTTAGAAAACTCTTGAGAACTACCATAAAGGCACAACATTGCTTAAATCAAGCCGTTCGGAGATGTACGTGATAGAATGGGAGCTCTTCATGATGAGGGACCACAAAAGCATCACCAAAATGATGAATATATTTCTATTCATCATTACTAACATGAAGAAATTTGAAAGGACTCTCACCAACTATGAGGTAAACACAAAAATCTTTAAAACTTTTCCATTAGATAAGTTTGGTGCAAGAGTGTGCAGCATCCAATAGTCCAATTCGGAGATTATGAAGCTACCTATGGATGTGTTGATAGGCAAACTCTTAACTCATGGATGGGCCTTACAAAAGGATGAGCAAATAAAGAAACTAAGGGACCAAAGAGAAAAATCAGAAAAAGAAAGAAGAACCTTGGCACTCAAATCCTCAATAAAGGAGAAGGAGGTAGAAGCAACCTGTAGTGATGAAGAGAGTGACAAAGAAGAAGATGAGCTAGCAATACTCTAAAAAGGACAATAAAGTTGATTAGAAGAAGAAAAGAGAGAAGAAGCTTCAAGAAGACAACTTTCAATCCTATATAGTGATCCAATGAAGTCACTTGCTATAAGTGTGGCAAGCAAGGCCACATCAAATACGATTATCTTAAAATAAAGAGGAAGAAGAAATGGGATAAGGAGAAGAAGAAGAGTTTTTTAGCCACTTGGGATGACAACTCAAGTGAAGATGAAGAAGAATAAGAAGTTGCCAACATTTGCTTCATGGCACAAGAAGATTCTCCAAATAAGGTATGTACTTCTTCCCATTCTCATTCAGATTTAGGTGATTTTGATGAGATAGATGAAGAGCTTTTAGAGGCTCCTACTATAAGATGTGACAAATACAAGTCACAAATGAAGTCCTACAAAAAAAATGTCAAAAATTAGAGGATGATTATAAATCCCTCAATGATCTTGTAAGCAAATTGAGAGCATCTAGTGATGAGCTCAAAAAATATATGGAAAATCTTTATACATCATCTTCTTCATTGGCTTCATTAAGAAAAGAGAATGACTCTCTAAAAGGCGAAGTCATTGAGCTTAAAAGCTCAATCTCTAAGTTCCACAAAGGAAAGGAAGCCTTGGACACATTGATTGTATCTCAAAAACCACCATTGATTATATATGGTCTAGGCTTCAATGGAGCCTCCTCATCATCACAAACTACATTTGTTAGATCATCAAAACCTCAAACCTCAAGTGTTGAGGTAATTGGGAAGAAAAGTGCTCCTAGCACTAAGCCTTCTAAGGCCAAGGGCAAAGGGAAGGTTCTCCTAAGCTCAAGAGCCAAAACTCAAAAAGCTAACCATGCCTACATGTACAACAAAAAGCATGCTTACTCTTGTAAACAATTTTCTACTACTTCTCATCACACATGTATATGTAAGCATTCACATAATCAAGGTATGAAAAGGCCTCCTACTCATACTAAATTTGTGCATAGGAGAAAGACTCACAAGTCTAAACTCCAATGCCATTATTACATGAAATTTGGGCATGTTAACATTCATTGTTTTATTAGGAAGACTCACCTCAAATTAGAGTGCCCTTCAACTCCTAACCTCTTAGGACCCAAGTATGCTTGGGTACTTAAGAAAAGGTGACTCACTTTTATTGTGTAGAGGAGTGTGGCAACCACTAAATCAAGCATTTGGCATGTGGATAGTGGATGTTCCAAGCATATGACTGGAAATAGAAAGCTATTCACGACATTGAAGGAAAACGAAGGTAGAGATATCACATTTGGTAACAATGTCAAGGGTAAGGTAATTAGCATTAGAACCATTGGCAAGAGTCGTTGTTCATTAATTGATAATGTTTTATTAGTTAGTGGCTTACAACATAATTTGTTGAGTATAAGTCAATTATGTGACAAAGGTAATAAAGTCACCTTTGATCCTAGGGAATGCAGAGTCACCATTTAAGTGGATGATGAGGTTATTTTCAAGGGTGAAAGGAAAAGCAATACCTACTCAATTGACTTAGACAATTTGGCTAACTAATCTTTTAAGTGTCTTATGTCTTTGAGCAATGAAGCTTGGTTATGACATAGAAGACTTGGACAAGCAAGCATGGATCTTCTTCAAAGCCTATCTAAAGGAAAATTGGTGGAAGGCCTTCCCAAGCTAAATTTCACTAAAGACAAGATGTGTGGTCCTTACCAAATGAGAAAGCAACATCAAGCCTCCTACAAAGCAAAAAATGTTGTAAGTTCTTCTAGACCTCTTCAACTAGTTCATATGGACTTGATAGGACCTACTACGAGTGCTAGCTTAGGTGGAAAACATTATGCACTAGTCCTAGTTGATGAGTACTCTAGGTTTACTTAGGTGTCATTTTTACCTCATAAGAGGGATACTTTTGATGCTTTCAAGAGTTTTACAAAAATATTTCAAAATGAAAAAGGTTACTTCATTTCCTCTATTAGAAGTGACCATGGAAAGGAATTTAAAATGAGTATTTTGAAACTAATTGTAAGGAGAATAAAATTTTTCATAATTTTTCAACTCTTAGAACACCATAACAAAATGGTGTTGTAGAGAGAAAAAATAGAACACTAGTAGAAATGGCTAGAACCATGCTCAATGAGTATTCTTTATCAAATTACTTTTTGGCTGAAGCCATTAATACTTCGTTTTACATTGCAAATAGAGTTTTCAAAAGACCCATTCTCAATAAAACTTCTTCTTGGCCCTATGCACTAAGAAGAAGGGGGGGGAGGGTTGAATTGGTGTTAAAAAAATTTTAATGTAAGGGATAGAGAAGAGTAGAAATGAGACACATGATTTATAGTGGTTCGGGTATAATCGACCCTACGCCTACTCCCTAATTCTCTGTAATTGGGTGTTCCACTAACTCATAATAGTGTTTTTAAGCTCACATCTAATTTTTACACTTTGTGTTTTCAAGGTTCACACAACAACCTTTACACTATGTGTTTTCAAGGCTCACACAATAACCTCTCTTAAGTTTTTTCACAGGCTCACACTATAACCATTCTTATAGTTGGTGTTTAATGCTAACACCTAACACTTACAATCTCATAAAGAAGAGAAGAAAAGTGAGTAGCAAAAGATTGAGAGCTTTAACACAAGTAATGAATTCTCTATCTGTCTAATTTCTCACTGTTTGGTGGAGTATTTATACCTCATATCCACCAAAGAGACGTTAAACTTTAAAGCTCAACAAATCTCCAATATATGTTAGGCATATTTTGCATTAATTACATGCTAGACAGGAGTCGCGGTCCCAAAATCTAGATTTCCATACGGAAGCCAAAAATTATGGCGAAAAAATTTGTTTCTGTCTAATAGCTAGTCCACGTGGCAGCTCCTCATTAGTCCATCAGGAAAATATAGTCGTTGTGTTCTAACTACCCACAAAAGTTACGGTCGTGATTCTTTTTTGCAAAGGGTGTGACTGAGGACGCAAATCCTTCTATTTGAAAGACAATCTTCTTTTTTTGGAATCGCAGTCGCTACCCAAAATATTGTTCTCGCAAATTTTATTCTTCAACAAATACCTAAGACACTTGGCATGCTGTGATTATGGACTAGCTTCCCTCTTTAATGACTTTTAAAGTTGCAGTTGCGACTAAGGCGTAAGACACATAGCAAATTCATTTGTGACTTTGGCACTCTCATCTTTGGATGAGTCACAACAGTTATAATGCCCGCGAATCCTTCTGGCCGAGTTTCACCCTTTCTTTGAGCTAAATTGCAGTTGCGAATTACATACCACTGACCGCGAATTTGGATGAACTTTGCCTTTTTGAAGGTTATGCAATCCTTTAAACTTCCAATTGAAATTTAACTTAATTTATGCAAAACAACACTTAGTTGAAACATTAGATATGATCAATATCCTTTGTCAATATTAAAAGAGGTCTAAGACTTAAGATTAACCATCCTAGTCCAACAATCTCCCATTTTTTGATTTTGACAACCTAGATTGATCCTAAGGGAAAATAATGCAGAAATGTGAAGTTGGAGTGTAATATGATTCAATGAATACTTAAGGTAAAATTTTCTAAGTATGGCATTCAATCATTCAAAGTGAAATTTCTAAAAATCCTAAGTATGATAGTATGATGCACATGATGCTCCCCTTCAACTTATGTTATTATTTTCAATTTTTTTTCTCTCCCCCTTGAACTTAGATTCTTTTTATCTCTCTCCCTTTGGCAAGACCAAATAGAGGGTTCATAGGGGAAGAGAAACAAAATTCTCATTTTTTATCTCTCTCCAATGGCACCTAGGGCATAGACATAGGTGTCCAGATGAATAGCCTTGGCGTTGATAAGGTAGGTGAGATCAAGGAAGTTTTATGAAGGGAGAAGTTTTTTAGTGAGGAATTTCTCATTTTCCTTATCAAGTGCTCCTACAAAGTGGTAAATGGCTGTGATATGTGAAGGTAAAAGGATTTGGCTCTTGGGTTTAGTACTCATGTGGATAAATTTATCCATAAAATACCTACCAGTTTGAATTGGTTTGTTTTTGATAAGGCAAAAAAGGAAGGCTAAGTCATTTTGTGATACTTTCTCGTTACCATCACCTCTAGTGTTTACTAAAAAGGTGATGATATGATGAAGTATCTAAAAGGGTAGGGTCTTAATGTGTTTGGCTAGGGAGGATCTCGGGTCATGTTTGGTTTCAATAAATATTTCTGACCAAAATTCAAAGTAAATGACATCAAGTGTGGAGATTATGAATGGGATGTTTCCTTCAACTTGAAGATTGAAGAGAGAGGAAAGTTGGTCGAAAGTAATATAGAAAGGGTCACCAAAGGCCCAAAATATTAACATGTATTGTTTCGCTTATGAATCGACTTTATGACTCAATTGGGCCATGCACATGAATTCTTATACAATTTCTTCATAGTTGGGTTCATCCTGAAAGCTGAACTCATTCCAGCCCAAATTGGAGAGGAAAACACGAATCTTTGCATTAATACCTAAGGTTTTCAGCAGAAAAGTAGAAGGAATCTTGTCAGGGAGGATGATTTTTAAAGAATTGGCCTTGTACCTTTCTTTCCCCTCCTTGGTAATGCCTTTCATAAGGTGGAGTGCAAGTGGTGCAGATGACCAAGCCACTACTTTGCCTTTGTCTGCTCTGGAAATCTTCTTTAGAGCCATTTCAAAGGATGAAGAGGAGTTGAAGATTTTAGAGAGATTTGAGAGAGAGAAAAAATGATGTTGAAAGTGAAGTGAGGATGATATTGTTGAATGGGGTATTTATAGCCATTTGAAGTCTCTATAAATAGCTAAAAATAACTAGAAATGAATTGATGAAGATATAAAAATGGTTGGCAGTCAAATCACATAAATATTTAGGTGATTACCCTAATTAATGTCCATAAATCCATGAGTCATGACTATGAATTCCAAAAAATTTGAGTAACAGATAAATTTTCCTCGAGAATACGCGCTTCAATGGTCAAAAATTTGAATTCTTGACCACAATTTACGGTGGAGCTTAATTCTTGCGATCGTGATTTGATGTTTGACAGTCGGGGTGACAAGGACTTGTAATTCACGACTGTGAAGATAAGATAGTGACTGCAAATTATGAGTTACCAACGATAAGAATGAAAAACTAAGTTTTGAAAG
Source organism: Omphalea diandra (assembly GCA_949677035.1). Taxonomy (NCBI): domain Eukaryota; kingdom Viridiplantae; phylum Streptophyta; class Magnoliopsida; order Malpighiales; family Euphorbiaceae; genus Omphalea; species Omphalea diandra. Next base: position 414 of record CATIWR010053174.1, on the reverse strand, counting down.
AATCAAAATTGTGATCCACTTGAAAATGCCACACAGAAGATATAATACATACAATTACCAAACAACACAAATAACAATCGTACATAAGATAAAAATTTTCACTTTAGGGAGCTTCCATCAAGCATTCCCAATTCTCTCTTAATGAAGTTCAATATTTCTTCATTGAGAGGTTTAGTTAAAATATCTACAAGTTGACGATTTGTGTTAATAAACTCTAACACAATGTCACCCTTTTCCATATGATCTTTAAGGAAATGGTGTCTAATATTTATATGTTTGCTCCTAGAGTGTTGGATGGGATTCTTAGAAAGATTAGCAGCACTAGTGTTATCACATTTAATAGGAATGTGATCAATCACTTTGCCAAAATCCTTCAATTATTGTTTCATCCAAAGAACTTAGGTGTAACAACAA
>CATIWR010053149.1:0-30882 GCA_949677035.1 Omphalea diandra | reverse complement strand
AGGTGGTATTGCTGAAATGCCATGTCCTTACAAATGCATCTCAGACAGATTTCACATGCCACACTGTTATACAGCCCTTGAAGAGTTGATTTACACATTTGGTGGGCCATGGTTATTTTGTCTGCTTCTTGTGGGTCTTCTCATCCTTTTAGCCCTGGTGCTTAGTGTTGCACGGATGAAATATGTTGGACTTGATGAATCACCAGGCCCAGCTCCCACTCAACATGGCTCTCAAATTGATCACTCATTCCCTTTCTTAGAATCATTGAATGAGGTTGTATTCTAAGCTTTGGCATGTATTGATTTCTGAAAATATGGAAATTTTATTAAAAGCTAGCTTTTGAAGCCCTTGTAATCCTCCCTTTGTTTTTTCTTTTTCAAAAATTTTGAGGGGGTGGTTGTACTTGTATTTTTCTTTCATTGCTGAATTTGCAACTCACTTTTCAGGTTTTGGAAACAAATAGAGCTGAGGAGTCTCAAAGTCACGTGCATAGAATGTACTTTATGGGCCCTAATACTTTTAGTCAACCTTGGCATCTTCCACACACTCCACCTGAGCAAATAAAAGAGATAGTGTAAGTTACATTTTAAGTTGTTACTGGTTGAACTGATTCTGTTAGAGATGTGATCTTCAGTTGTTGCTTTACAGATTTTGATAACATTCATTGTGAAACTGATGTTTTTGTCATTTATTTGATCTTGCAGATATGAGACTGCATACAATACATTTGTGAATGAGATCAATGCCATAACTGCTTATCAATGGTGGGAGGGTGCTGTGTACAGCATTCTTTCTCTTCCATTATATCCTCTTGCATGGTCATGGCAGCAATGGCGCCGAAGAATCAAATTGCAAAAATTGCGCGAGTTTGTTCGGTCAGAATATGACCATGCCTGCTTACGATCTTGTCGTTCACGAGCTCTCTATCAAGGACTCAAGGTTGAGTGTTTTTTTTTTTTTTTTTTCAATTCAAGGAATTTGGTCTAGTTTTTTTATGTTACAATATGGATTTATGACACGAGTGCATCATGGAAATCTTTTATTGCCACTCAGATCCTCATGTATGTTGTAATTTTGTTATTTAAGTTCTTGGATCAATATTTTCCCTTTTCATAAAATAATAAAATTTCTTAGTGGATGTGATTTCTTTTTGTGCGTTTGAAACTTCCCTTGGAGAACAGGATGGTGGATTTGTCTCCAAATGTTATGTCCTTGTGGTGTGGGCAAAGCATAATATTAGGACATGAAAATGGCCCTTAAGCATGAAATTCTTGTCCTTTTGTTGCTATAGGTAGCTGCAACTCCTGACTTAATGCTTGCTTATTTGGACTTCTACCTTGGTGGAGATGAAAAGAGAACAGATCTTCCTCCTCGCTTGCATCAAAGACTCCCAATGTCTATAATTTTTGGAGGTGATGGAAGTTACATGGCTCCTTTCTCAATTCAAAGTGATAATATCCTTACTAGCCTTATGAGCCAGGTTTGTCATCTGATTTCCAGGAAGTCAAGTTTGTGTGCCATATTCAAATTCAAATTTTTGTCAAAATCATTTGGCTTTGCCAACATCTTTGTTGTTGTGCCATAGTACTCATTTAGTTGTACTTCTGGTTTGTAGATGGTCCCTCCTACTACTTGGTATCGGATGGTGTCTGGTTTGAATGCACAATTGCGCCTAGTTCGTCACGGGCGGCTAAGAGTGACATTTCGACCTGTGACTAGATGGCTCGAAACTCATGCTAATCCTGCTTTGAGAACGCATGGGATATGCGTTGATCTTGCATGGTTTCAGCATACAGCTTGTGGTTATTGCCAGTATGGACTCTTAGTTTACGCTCTTGAACGAACTGTCGAAGGAATTGAAGGTGTCGAACAAAATGAAGAAGAGCAACGGTATGGATTTTTGTGCACATCAAGTGTAGTTGCCATTTGATTTGATTAGGGTCCATGTTAATTTACCAAATAACTAGTCAATATCAGTTGTTCATCCACTGTGATAACGTGTTAGGAGTGGATGGTATTATTTTTTTTTGCATCTACTTAGGTTTGTTTTCATAATTCTGCATTAATGCTTGTGCATTGATTGCATTAGTCATAGAAGTCAGTTGGCTGTTAAAATTCCATGTTGCATTTTTGGGGACTTAACACGGGATAAAAAAAAATGGAGATGTTTTGTGGTAAAGCAAATTTAAGTGAAAATGGAACATATACACAATGTAGTCGGGCATAAAAACATTTTGACTTGCAGGATGTGAATTAAAAGACACCCATATACATAAGTTAATGCTTATAACATTAGTTTCTAGTGTCATTTCAGCTAACAGATCTAGTGTGCATGGATTTGTACTTAAGCTACATTAGTTCATATGCACTTGCATCTGCATACATGGACACACATTTGATGTTAAATGGAATTTGTCCTCTAACCTATTGGTTAACAATAGGGAGACTCATGGAGAAAATCCATCTGATCACCTGAGAATTGATGCACTCCCATGTCGAGCCCCTGGAAGCATTGAAAATTATACAAGGCGGAAAAAGAGTTACGGGGGCAGTATACATACTAACACCTTACATATGCTTGAAGAGAAGAGAGAGATATTTTGCTTTCTCTCTTTCTTGATCCATAATACTAAACCTGTTGGGCACCAGGTATTTCTCAAATCAATATTCACTTACCAAGTTACTTTATATTGGAACTTTACTATTAATTTAACATGCGCTCTCTCTATACTGAGACATCTTATTTTCTTGTAGGATCTTGTTGGTTTGGTCATATCAATGTTACTTCTAGGAGATTTTAGCTTAGTGTTGCTTACTTTGCTCCAATTGTATTCAATTTCACTGGTAGACGTCTTTCTGGTTTTGTTCGTCTTGCCTCTTGGTATTCTTCTGCCATTTCCTGCTGGAATCAATGCTTTATTCAGTCATGGACAAAGGCGTTCTTCTGGCCTTGCACGAATCTATGCTTTGTGGAATGTGACGTCCTTGATTAATGTTGTGAGTTTCGTTTTTGTCCATTTGGACATTCTTTACTCATCCAGCTTACCAATAACCTTGACAAAGTAATTTTGTCTAATTGGATGGCAAAGAAATCATTATCTGGTTGTTGTTTTTTTCTTAATTTATTTTTAATGTCTTTGAATGAACATCATCCGCCTTTAACCCTCTATTTATTTGCTGCCAGGTTGTTGCATTTTTTTGTGGATATGTTCACTATCACAATCAATCTTCCTCGAGTAAAAAATTTCCATTTCAGCCGTGGAACATTAGCATGTGAGTTTATTATTAGCTTTCAGGAAAAGCAGTTAATCGATCAGCTTTTGGTTCTGATAGGCTTTTAACATAGATAAGTACCTATTCCATAAGCACCTATTCCATTGGTGGTTGTGGTGCAGGGATGAAAGTGAATGGTGGATATTTCCTGCTGGACTTGTTGTCTGTAAGATTTTACAATCCCAACTTGTTAATTGGCATGTTGCAAATTTGGAGATTCAAGACCGGTCACTGTACAGTAATGATTTTGAGCTTTTCTGGCAGTCATGATAACATGTCGAAGTCAATTCCACATTGAGAAGTTCTTTTTTGTTCTTGTTTTGTATGATTTTCAAAGTTTTAGGGAAATGGTTAACACAGGGAATTAGAAATAGGAAATAGGGGGGAAATATAAATAGAGAGCCATTCATTCATGTGTTTTCTTTTGAACAATGCTCAGGCAGGATATATCTATCTTTTTCTTTTTTTTCTTTTTTTTTTTTGGTTATTTGTATTCCCTTTGCAGTATATAATATCAATGTAAATATCAAGGGGTTACCCATCATAAAGTTGCAATTTGGTTATATTTATAATTCAGTTTGATTTGGTTTAGTTATATTTATAATCCAGTTTGGTTATAAATTTTTAGTTTTCGGTTCAATTTATATGGATGAGAATTGAAAAGATCGATTGATTTGAACTTTATAATGAGGGTTTTTTTTTTTTTTTTTGTAATTTTAAAATATTTTAAAGGTTATTAGGTATTTTAAATTTACAAAATAAAGCCTTATGCCTCCTAACAAAATCCAACCTTTCGATCATTTTTTTTCTTTTTCTTTTTGTCATCTCTTTCTTCATTCTCTTCTTCTTTTTAATTTTCTTTAATTAAGTCAAAATAATTTTCTTATTAACTTTTTTATTCTTTCATTTTTTCAAGTTCTCTCACCTCAGTTGCTTCATCGCAGGATTGATCATCGATCACTATTTCCAATATAAGGGGCCCTCTGTTCCCAGTTACATCTAGTGGATCTTACTTTGTTTCTAATAGCACCAATGTAGCCTTTTTTTTTTAATTATTATAAGCGTAACATTTTTATAAAATTATAAATTAGGTTGTCGGATTAATGTATTTTGATTTGTTTGATTGAAATTTGGAGTCATGTTAAGATTAATTTGTGTTACATTTTAAATTTTAATACTTGAGTGTTCATTTATTTTATTTATAATTATATTTTTATTTTTATTTTTAATAATAATCACGGATAAATTTATTTTTTCAATTAATTTATTTCAATTTTGATTGTAATATTTTTTGTTTGATCAATTTATTTCCTTCCTATTCATTTCTGAACTGATTAAATCTATTGTTCATATTTTATTGAATGTATTATTAATATTTTATTATTTGATTTGCTTTTGGATTAATTTTTTGAATTGATAGTATTGTTAATATTTTATTACTTGTTTAAAGCTAAAACATAAATTGAATAATTTTAGTGCGATTGGGTTTGATGTTATATATATATATATATGTGTTCAATTTGATTAATTTTTAAAAATATTTTGATTTATTTAAATTATATTATTTGTTTGATTTGAATCGAACAGATCAAATATTCACTTTTAGTGTTAGCTCTCCGTTTTTTATTTTTAATAATATTTTCAAAATTATATTAGCCAATAAGATTGATAAAATTGAAAATTTTATTGATGTTGGTTTTTTACATTATTTTTATTTTTTAATTATCATAATTATACTTATACATGATTAATATATTTCAAAATTTTTAAAGCTATTCCAATAATTTTTTAAAATTTTATTTATTATTCAATTAATTAAATCGAATTAATGGAATTGACTGGACTAGTCGAACAAGAAACTAGTCAATCAATTAGTTCACTAACCAGTTCAATTTTAAAAATTTTAATTTTTAGTATGTGGAGGCTAAATGATGCATAATTAATACCAACTTAAATAAATTAATCTATATATATATATATATATATATATATTATTTCATTATGAGGTGACTAAACTAATAATTAAGTATTTAATTTCATTAATTAACGAAAAGAAAATATAAAAATTTAATAATATAAGAAATTTTTCACATAAAAATAATTTAGTGAGTTTAGTATTTAGTTTCTTTAATTAATAAAAAAAAGAGAAAGTTTAACAATACAAAAAGTTATCCACATTAAAATAATTTAGAATATTTAATAATATAAGAAATTCTTCATATTCATAATTTAGTTTTCCATATAATAAAAATTTTAAAAAATAATCAATAAAAAGGTAAAAATATGAATTTTTTATTTTTTTTATCAAAAAATATATTATTATTAAAATTTATTGTGTTGATTTAATTATATAATTTTTTATTTTTACTATTCTATCTAATCAATAATAATATCTTATAAAATTATAGTATATTTTTATTTTGCCACGCCGATAAGTAAACTAATAATTAAGTATTAGTTTCTTCAATTAATAAAAAAAACCTTGATAATAGAAGAAATTCTATACAAAAAAATAAATTAGAAAATTTAACAATAAAGACATTTTCACATTCAAAATAATATATATTTAATTTTCTATATCATAAGAAGAAATTAAAAATAAAAAAATAAAAAAGATCAATAAAAAGTAAAATTATAAATTGTTATTTTTATATCAAAATTATATTATTATTATTAAAATTTATTATATCAATTTAATTATAATTTTATTTTTATTACTTTATTTACTTAAGTATAATTTTTTTTATAAAATAGTAATAAATTTCAATTATTACATATATATTAATTTGTATCATTCAACTAATTAATTAATTTTTAATAAAAATAAATATCAAATATATTTAATGTTTATTATCACAGTCATATTGTGTAATGCACGAGTTTAAAATTAGTATATAGTTTTGATTTAAACTCAATTTTAAGCGAATGTTACCCTTTATAAAATAATTGTATTAGTAACCTAATATTTTTTATAAGTGACAATATAATAAATTAATTTAATAATTAAATCTTTAGTTTTTACAATTAATTAAAAAATATAAAAAAAATTTATTTAAATAATTTAAATTTTTCAATAAAGTAGAAAATTCTTCATATTTATAACAATCAATATTTCGTTTCTTATATAATAAGAAAAAAGTTAAAAAAATTAAAAGATAAAAATGGTCAATAAAAAAGTAAAAGTATGAATTTTTTATTTTTGTATAAAAAGTATATTATTATTAAAATTCAAAATACTAATTCAATTATAATTATATTTTTTATTATTTTATTTACTTGATAATATTTTTTAGAATATAATTATATATTATAAAATAATAATTAAATTTTAATTATTATTTATATATTAATTTTAATCATTTAACTAATTAATTAATTAAAATATTATAATTATTTTTAATTTATTATTATAATTATACTATGCTAAAAATTTGCAACTGGTATATAATAAATTTGGACAAGGGCCATATTGTTGGTATGGGTGATTTTAAGCGAAAGAATTGAAAGGTTCCGCGAATTTTGTAATTTTGTTAGCATATTTGCAGGTCATGTAATGCACTTTTGATCTTTTTTTTTTTTTTTTTGGGAACAACTGAAATTTTATTAAAAAAAAAAACTATAAAAGGGGTTCTATCAGAGAAGGAGGATTAGTGGCCCAAGATAATGGAAGACAAATAGAAATGACAGATCTGCTATCCGATTGTACCATCTGGAAAAATAAGAAATTGAAGCTTCGGAAACAAATGTAAGTATAAATAAAATATGATAAATCAAGGCCTCAATTTCTTAGTAAAAATTGTTGCCAACAACTTGGATTGCTTCTACTAGCAAAAGAGAATCAGATTCAATCCAGCAAAAAGAGGTTTTCATGGAAACAAGAAGTTTTATTGCAGGCAACTAGGCTTCTGATTCTACAACTAAACTGATTCTACAACTAAAGGAGGGGGCACTGGTAAGAGCTTGACCATCAATTAGCTTTCCAGAATGCTTTCTGCAAATCACAAAACTACCAACTTTATTGCAAGACTGAAGATATGAAACATCATAGTTGTATTTGAGTACTAAAGGCGCAGGATCTTAATTCTGAAGAGTGCAAACAGCTGTAGGGAAATTCTATTTGCAACCTTTTATTTTTTCTTTACACTCACCGTAAAATTTGATAAATTATATTATTTATATACTCTAAATAAATTATCATTTTTACCGATGTTGTTTATGTACAATTCCCTTACCATGCTTTATAAATTAATTAAAATTTATATACAATCCTTTTATATTATTAAAGGTTATCATGCTTTATAAATTTTTCTTATTAAAATTTATCATGCTCTATATATTAACTAAAGAAAATATTTTTATTGTAGGTTTTAATTGATTCAATTGCATCAATACCATTTATTGTATGTAATTGACACAAATATCGATATGATTATGTTAAAAATAGGAAGTCTCATATATTGGTAGTATTTAAGTATTTTAATTTTAATAATATAAATATTGCTATATAAGAAATAATTTATTTGGATGACATGATATTTAATTAACAATATATTTAAATAATTTTACAAAATATAGGATTTTTTAAAAAAATTATGGATTTCATTATAAGGTATTTGTCTCAAATTAATGGGTTGTTTTGACATAAAGTAGTTGGAGGTGATAGTGAAACTAGAAGACTGAGGATTCAAGATAAAAATAAGTTGTGTGATTGAAAAAGGGTTTGTAAAAATTAAAAAGGGTGAAAAGGAAAAGAAGGGATTGTGGGGAAGAAAATTTTAAATAAGAAGAGATTATAAAAAAGAAGAAAGAGCAAAAATAAAATAGAAGATTGTAAATAAAATTTTCCACCACTGTATTGGGAGGGTTTTCTCATTTGGAAGATTGCAATATTATACTGTTCTCTTATATAAGCCTGCATGTGAAAGGAGTTTTTTCCTTCCAACCCTACGCCTTCCTAGCCAATCAGTCCAGCAAATGGGCAATAGTTTGTTGCTTAGATCTGGCCCAAACGACAGAAGCCCAAGATATTTCTCATCAGTAAGTACTTCGTACCTATTGTCATCAAATTATAGCTCAAATATTATGATCGCTGTATAGCTAATTTTTTCATCACGAAAGTCATCAAATTAGTAAAGTATTTTAGATCAATTTTCAAATGAATTGTCTTATGGATAAAAATCTAATTTCCCTTAAACTTATTAAAACAGTGTACTTAAACTTTTTAAAACAGCTTATAAAAGTCAGTCAATTTTATTTTATTATTTGACCCCTATATTAAAAGTTAAGGGTTATGTAAACTTAAAAATAATAAAAATCTTAAATTAATCAATTTATCAAAAAATTATAAAATAAATAAAAAATAAGTCTTTTTTAAAATATTTATATAGTCATAATTGTATATATTAGTAATGCACCTCAGATTTTTTTTAAGAATTTCTCATATTAGGATCTAATCTCTTACAATTTTCAACTTGAGATTTAATAATTTATTTTTCAAATAGTTAAACCATTCTAGAATTATTTTTCTTGAAAATTCTAATTATATGTTATTAATTTTTAAATAGTATTATTAGTTATTTATTATTTATTTTTCTAATAATAAAATTATCTATTTTCAATATTGCATTCATACATATATGAGGGATGCATATTTCATATTGATTTAGAGTCTTTAAGGAAATTAATCTCTAAATACTAGCCTAAAAAATCGAAGGAAAATCAAAGAAAATTTTCATGATGAAAATATTTTTAAAATATTATCTATCTATAGAGATTAATTTATAACATATATTTCATATTTGACAGGTAAGATTATAACTAAACTTCTAAGGCTTTCTTTAAGATTTCAAGTTATGATCAATAAACAAATGAACAAATTCTCTTATTAATGAAACTTTCTATCTTTGGAACCAAAAACTCCATGTAGTGTTTCTTTGGTTTTACATTTTCTCATTAGCTTTCAACGATTGAACATTCATATTCTCTTATCAATGAAACTTCTTACCTCTGAAACCAAAAACTCCATATGTAGCGGTCTATTTGGTTTGAAATTTTCTCATTAGCATTCAACGATTAAATATTCAAATGCTAAAAAAGAATTTTTGGTAAATATTAGTATTTAATATTTCAAATTAAAAATTAATGTTCAAAATTTTAAAAATACAACTGAACACGGAAAACTAGCTTTTATAACCTTTAAAATATAAAAACTGACATTTGAATTTTTGTTATTATAAACCTTATATTATACGGATTTGCATTTTGTGTAAAATTAATTAAAACATAAAATAATAATTTTTTTTGGTCATTACATAATCTAATCGCACCTTTAACTTCTAAAATACTAAATACTTTCTATTTATTGATTAGTAACTGTTGATTCTTTATCGCTTACTGCTAAACCAAACATATCCACAATGATGCTATTAGCGTTAGAAGTTGATTAAACACCGATAGAGACATTAGGAGTTGATCTATATTTTCTTTACCCTTAAAATCACAAAGTAATTACATCTCAAATTTAACAACTCGGTAAATTTTTCCATAATAAAAAATATTATTTTTTGATAGTATTAGTGTCAGCAACGAACTAACATTGATAATTCATTTATTAGATGTGAGTCATAAAATTTTAATATTGTAGAGTGAATAAAATTAAATCTTTAAAGTACCACCTCTCTCCAATGTGAATACTACTCCAGTCCAGTTATGTTAGTCACCTTCCAAAACTTGAAACCAAAAGCTTGTGTTTAGATTGCACAAAGTCAATCAAATGTCTACAGCCAACAAAAGCTTCAGCCAGAGAAAGAAACAATGACATTACATTCACTCCTTGTTCAAAACTTTGGGAACTTTGATATAAGGCTCTTCATAGCTTGGAACAGCAGCAATGGCAGCTTCCCTGTTGAAAAAGAAACCACAATAAAACTCTTATCGCCACAAACTAGAGGAGAAGCTACATTGCAAGATACGGATAATCACCTTTGGTCATATATTTCAGGAATATCATCACGCAAGTTCTGACTTTCAGTATCTGTAAAATTTAACAAAGAAACTTTGCAAGAGATTAGGAAGCAGCCACAAGCTTTCCTATCATGAACTTTAAATCAATGACAAAAGTAGGTCTTCCAAGATTTTTCAGCAAGTTAAAGCTTCAGAAAGCAAGCAACTATTATGTTATGTGTCCCTTTGGTATCATGGCTCGACTATAGATAGTAAACTGCTTTTAGACCATTTAAGACTTGACTAACAGTGACTTTGGAAAAGCTAGAATTTTTTTAGCTTCTTCCATATATATATATATATATAAAACCTCCGAATTCAATGCCAAAAGGAGACTATATTCTAAGTCCAACCTCATTTTGCTATTTCCCCAGACCTTCAGTTTTCAATGTTTTAGGTATATTGGAAAATTTAAAGGAGAGAGAGTTTTGGAATCTGACTTCCAACACTAAAGTACGAGAAATTCTTAGGTGAATCCAGTTTACCAATATGAGAAATTCTTAGTTTCACCCAAGAATTTTTCCTAAAATGCAGTTACTCCAATAAGTTACTATCTACAACCCAATCTCTATAGGAATGAGTGTCAATGCAGGTTAAATCAATACATATACAAGCACCTGCTCTAATTGCAGGCTCAACACTATTAAGATCAATAGCTTGAAGTTGTCCAATCCTGGAAAACAGAGAGAATCAAAATCAAAACCCCAGAAAAGTAAAATTCACAAAAAAAACATGCCAAAGTATTATACCAATCAATCACTTGTCGAATTTTGGGAGCAAATTCTTCGACCTGAAATGGGTTTTCACAAAGCTAATGGGATTCGAGAAGAGACAAAATGATAAATGATATTCTCTAATGAGTAACGAAAAGAGAAAAGGACTTACCTCATTTTGGGTGAGAGAAATTCGAGCAGTTTGAGCCAAACGAGAGACATCTGGGGGTTGAAGAGAGGACCCATCTGCTGCTGCTATCGTTGAGTATCTTCGAATCCCATACTTATTATTATAATGACTGAGAAATTCTGAAGCAGCGGTGCATTTTCTGTAGTTGAAAAATCGGGGAGGTGGTGGGGATGCTACTTTGAGCATTAACAAAGCCCTGCTTCCCATTTTGATGATTTTTCTTCTTCTTCTTCCTCAATTACGCAAACTCCGATCCTTTAATCGAAACTTGCTCTTCGCAGGCAATGGGCTGCGGTTCATCGTTTTGTGGGCCAAATTTCAACCCTGCCACCTTAACGACCCTATTAGTTTTCAGGTGACTCTAATTAAGTGAAATCGATAAGTATTCACGGACGTTTGATTGGTTCGGGAAAATAAGAATTGATTTCTTTATTTATTTTTTATAATATTAAAATAAAAATCAAATATAAAATTCTTATATTATAAAAAATATAATGTACTATCGTTAAGAATTTAACAAAAGATTTTTAATAATATTTTTTGCTTATTGTTAAATTATTTAAAAATTTTAATTTTATATTATTTTATTATTTAATTTAATAATTTATTTTATATATTCAATTTTGATATTATGTATCTCATATCAAATATTAATTAAATTGATTAAATATATACTAACCTGATTCTTATAAGAATAAGTCTCATTATTTAAAGAAAAAAAGAAATGAATGATTTATTTATTTGAAAGAATCTCATTTTGGTTTCGATATATTTTAAATTTTAATCAAATTTAAAATATAATAAAAAATAAAACCACTCATTTCAATTTTAATTTTAAAATTGTTTTTTGGAAGTAATCCACCGAGACATGGAGACTACATAGAAAAGGAGAAGTTCGGGAAAGTAACCACACAAGCCTCAAATGGTAAAGAACATTAACGTTGATAAAATTGTCATCCTATTTACACGTGTGTTAACGAAGAGTTCTAACTCACCTTAATTTCCTAAAACAATTGAAAAACCACCTGCAGTTTTAGGAATTCTCATTAGTCCCAAAAGTTGTAGGAGAAAATTTACATTTATTTTTCCTCTGCCTATTTACATAACTTCATATACTTAAATTATGTGTCCAATTTGGCTCAGGCATTCCTTTTCTTCTAAAGTTATAAAAGAAAATACATGAGACATTTTCTACAACAAATCTGTTCAGATTTTAGCAAAAACGAAGTCAGCCCTTGTACTGATCGCCTCCATCTGCTGTAGAACTCTTTTCAGCAAGGGTGGTGTTAATTGGGTTTAGCAGGGAAGAAACAAATGAGCTCTTTTGGTTCTCACTGAATGGTGGTGATGAATTCAGGCAGAGTGTGTTCTCACTCTCAGACAATGGGACAGATGCCACTATGGACACTGGAGCAAGCACTGGAATAATCTCTGCTTCACTACTTCCATGACTTGCGCTATCTTTTGCACCACCTGAGCCAAATGGAACTACAGCAATCAATAAGAAATGTGAAAGCAAGACAAGGAGACTCCACAACAAAATAATTCCAATGCTGCATGCTTCTAGAATTGGACAAGACAAAGATGTTTCAGAGGATGACACTAATCACCTGCATGAACTGCAGTAACATTGGGCAAGGTTGTATTTGATAGCATGGACGAGCTTCCGGCTCCTTTTTTCATCTTTGACTGCAAAATACAACCAAAATCCCATGATGCAATAATCAACATCAATTTATCAGTCAATTAATGATCCTTCAGATTACGATATATATGATGTGTCCTTACTGGCGTTTTCATGCAAAATTGCCAACTAGGAATCTGATGAATGAAAAGTGTATTTCTGCACTATTAATGGAGCTTCAATGGTCAAGATTCAAGCAATTGTTAAGAAAATAATTAGAAAAGTGGGAAAAATATGACCAAGTAAGGCTTTTGGCAGTATTGTTAATGCAATAATGCAATATGGTTATTTTGGCATGCCAAATAAAACATCATTGTCGATTGAGCCAGCTTCATACCTTAACATTTTCTTCACAATGTTTCAGAACAACAGAGATGTTTGCATAACGGCCATGCAATAGTGTATAAGCCCATAACAAGATCTTTCTTGGAATGCTCAGGTCAAGAATTTCAACCCCATTCAAGCTGGGCTGAAGTTGTGCTTCTATTGGTAGCCAAGGTGGTGCCAAATAAAGGTTGAGACCAGATGGAAGCATTACACAAGAACTTTCTCGAAAAAAATTGTAAGAGCTTCTAAGCAAAAAATTAGCAGTCTCCAAATTTTCATCTAAAGCTTTCTCAATGATTATGTTCTTGATTTTGGCCAACACTGGGTTCCATTTTGTTTCAAGATCTTCCAAATGGGCAGGGTCCTCAAATGCTGAATTCCAGGACTCAATTGTTTGCAGATCAACACAAAGCAACTGACTATGTTCGAAAACACTATCTAATGGCTTAAAAGCATGAATCTGACTTGGGATTCTAGGTCTTAATGGAGTGATCAATCCTAAACCAATTATAAGAGATCGACACCAAGCAACAGAAGCATGTTTGCAAACTTTTGCACAGTTACTATTTGACAGCTTAGGATTTTTAAAACGCTTCCGAATCTTCTCATTTATTGCTTCAAGTGTATCAAGCTTGCCATTTCTCTCCAGTAATGAAATATATCCATGGAGGTATCTGCAACAAGTAGCAAATTGTTGGACATAAACAAGAGTAGGAGAGGTCAAACACAGGAAGGTGCCCTTTGAAAATCTCTGTAAATCAGCATACTGATATTTAAGGAATCTAAAATATCATATAGCCCAAAAGATAAACTTAAAGAAATGATGAAGGTATTTGAACTAGTTGGGAAAGAGAAATTTTCAACAATCATGTGCATTTTGGAGACGAGGAAGCTTGGCTATTCAAACTAGGGAAACAAGTGTATGGTGCCAAAATCATGCAATCCAGAATAAGATATTTTCACAAGTGATTGCCTAATTGGAAATAACTTTTTCCATAGGAAACTCAAGCATATTATATTTAAAAACTTGACCTGGTTTGGATGGTTTAAAAGGGTGGGGATTGGGGTGGAGGTCATTAGGTTCAAGTTGTAGTGCTCACAATTCATACCCCAAAAGAAAATCTAAAAGATTTCATCAAATCAGAATATAACGTTAACATTCAATGGAATTTACCTATATAAGCTTTCCTCTGATATTTCTGGGCTTCTGATCTCAGGCAAGCTGAATATCTCTGGCCATAAATTTCCCTGTTCCATGAATAAAGCAAACATCTTCTCCAGTTGATGTTCATAGCTGCCTGGGTTACCAGAGCCAGATTGGTGCATGGATGATACCAGTGCCTTCATGAACCTTCCAAGAGCTACTGGCACAAGATCTTCAATGCACAATGAAAACTGAATTCAAATTTAAGTTAGAACCCAATTGACTTTGTTTAAAGCAATACCAGGTATCAAATTATCAGAGTTCAATGAGAATCAAGAAATTGATCATAATGCTTAGTCAGTATTGGGTCAGCATAAAAGAATATGAAAAGACACATAATTCTCCAAAACCAATGAATAAGTCCCAAACCCAACATCCTGGAAAGTGATTATTTGGTGTCTATCAAATGCTCATCTCAGGCATGAACAACATGCTAGGAAATGACAATGGGAACAGACTGAGCATGAATAAATAATTTACCAAAGCTCATGTACTGACTAAAATGAGGCTACAAGGTTTTTGGCAGGTTAACATAAAAAAAGCTGATATCTAAAGTTTAAGTTCTTACCCTCCTATCTGCACGAAGTGATATAAAAGCACGATCGAGAGTACAAAAGTCCCCAGTTTCCTCCAGTAATTTCAAATAGAACAACAGATACTTCCGAATGCAAGTAATAAATTTTCGAGAACTTTCTGGTAAGTTAACTTCTAGGACCTTTTTGTTCCCAGAAAGACCTGACGTTTTCCGCCTGTAAAAAAAGCTCAATCATAATATTGCAAACTGGCAATTAAGTTAATTATCAGCAAGCTGTATAAGTGACTTGGAAAATGTTAACAAAAGGACTTTCCAATACCATAACTTATAAGATGGCATTTGGAACATTTCAATGTGATCATCTGTTGCATGCATTTCCTAAGGTTAGCAGGTCAAAAGATAAATAGATTTCTAAATAATTTCCAGAAATGATATTGACTTCTATGTGATGATTTTGCATATTTTTTTTATGTTATAGTTAAATGTTATTATAAGTCAAATGCCCAAAAATAAAAAAAAGAAGAAGAAGAAAACATAAAATTTGAACCTCTCAGTATCTAAGTAAGGTTCTGATATGGACAAAGGTTATGAGGATTTTGCTTTCATGTTACCCTGAAATAATCGATCAAAAATTATTAAATAGGTGCTAAAACAATGGGAGGCAGGCATACCTCCCTTTTTTAACCATGCTGTCAATCTCCCACATATTTATAGTGAAGGATGAGCGAGTTGATTTGAAGCAAAAAGAAAGTTCATCCTTTGCCCTCTCCAAGTCTCCATTCAAACCCCGTCTATACAGTCCTTGAGCGAGTAAATATCTGGCCTTGTGAAAATGTTTGAGATCCCCTTCAACGCAACTTTCCAGAGCAGAAAGGCAATCATTGTAAAGCATATCCCACACTTCTTCCATCTGAATTGATTCCTCATGCTTTCTTTCCACAGAATCTTCTTGAGTGCTTCCATCCTTTATATCATCTGGAAAATGTGATGTTTTCAATTTACCTATAGCCACATCATTTATTGATGGACTAAATGAATATCCTGACAGGACCTGTAACAGAGAATTATAATACATCAGCTCAAATATCAATATCTCTCTTGGCATAAATGCAACTTCAAAAACCATAAGATGATTCTCTCCAAGAAAGGAAACACTGATACATTGTAGAACACAAGGATTTTAGAAGCATGCATGATACTCATCTAAAAAGTATACACAAGCCATGAAGGAAATCTAAAATAATAAGCAAAGAAGTTGGTAACCAAGAAGATATTCTAGTTCCTTTTCCTTTTTTATTTTCTTTGTTTGTATGGTTGAAGCAAGTATGGGAAGAAACCTTTAAAGCCTCAAGATTATGTTTTCCACACATGCAAAGTAACTTTAAACGTGAAGCGTGCATCCTATATACAGGATCCACAGCTGATGGATTCAAAGCAATAGCCTTATCATAATATGATAATGACGTCTGATATGTGTATCCAAGCTTTTCACAGAGCTTCCCCATATAAAATGCATGTGACCAATCCTGCCTGTAACATAAATTAGTAAGGTTTATTTATCATCTGTTAAAACAAAAAGGAAGAATATCAATCACGAAATACAAGCATACTTGTGCAAGGAGGCTTTTTTAAAATGCTTTAGTGAATTCTCACAAAATGCCATCCATGCTGCATCCTTCACAGGAACAACAGATCGCTGGTCATAAAATGGTACCACATTCTGAAGGCTGTCATAGTATACCAGCGCCAATAACTCGTGTATCTCACACTGCAGCCACAGAATTTCATTGGTTGTAAAATTTCTGTACAGATATAACTTACAGAGGCAGAAACTAAATCACACAACCACCTTGATTCTGGAGAAGAAACAATTAGCATCATTTTTAGTGAAGTTGCTGGATATCTATTCTATCTCTATGGATAGGTTTGTTTGAATTTCATTACTGTCAGACTCATAAATGGAAATAGCTACTGTTGCAATTACTGTTGAACATATTTGCACGGTGATCCATGGTAAGCTGCATCCTATTTGAGAAATTTCTGTGTTATCGCAATCAGTCAAAATTTATGAAAATTATATTCAGCAGAGGCACAAAAGAATATTAATCGAATGTCACAACTGATTCACATAATCTCTTAAAACATTCTGTCATTCTTAGATAATACAATGAGAATGAAGAAACTCTCAGAAGGAACTTTTCCTGTTACACTCTTTAGTTCTAGCAAGCTGCGTTTAACAGAATTAACGTGCATTATATATTTGTGGGGTAAGATACAAGATAGATCCAAATATATCCACTCAAGGATATCATATTAGTAAGAAAAAAAAATTAATAAATCATGTCCACCGCATGTACAATACAGAAAAAAATGAACCTGTTCAGCTGATGTCTTCGCCAAAGCCAAACTCATTAATAGACAACGCCTGCTCCTTCTTCGACTTGTTTCAACTCTCTGAGGTAGGGCAGCATTCTTTCTCCATCCTGCCACATTAATGTGCTTACTTCCATCATTTAACAGCAAGTCTACTTCCTGTTCAGTGAAGCATAGGAAGAAAAACATTCTGATGAAGTAAACCATGGCTTGAAAAAAAATTGTAAACCTCAGCAAAATATGGTTGCCTTAGTTACAAGAACGCTGAAAGTTGATAAAGATAAAAGAGAATACATCTTACCTCATCATAAATATTTGCAAGCCGTTGCCAACTCTCAAAGCGTAGAGGGTTGTAGAGAAGATCATATTTGACGAGATTAGCATTCTGCTGTACAAATTCTTCCCCTTCCTTGGTAAGCACAAAGCCTGGCCACTTATCAGTTGCATTCATTTCCTCAGACAGCGCTAGAAAATAATATAAGTTGCAATATACATCCAAATATGGTTCAGAGCTGCAATAAGTAAATTATTCATACTAATAAGCTTATTTGAGACATATCAATAATGGAAATACCGACAATTTCAACTGAGAAAGACATAAAATAGGTTACGAAATAAATAAAAAAATACCTTGCAACCATCATTGACCTGTGCTGTTTTACACTGCCCACATCAGGAAATATTATTTTTGATATGGTCTCAAGGAATCCTTCAGATCCTGCTTCCTCCGACAGGCTGTCTTCACATAAATCGGGATCATCTAAGAACTTATTAATTGCATTTCCAGTCAAAACATCTTCCGGTGGTTGAGGAAAGTGTTTGCGAATGGCTCTTAAAACCCTACGAAGTTTTACTAATCCAGTTCTCTGAGATGTAACATGCATGACCAAGTCAGTTCACACACATGCACACACACACACACACACACACACACACACACACACAAACAGAGAGAGAGAAAGAATGTGGGGGGAAGGGGGGGAGGATACTCACAGAAGAAGCTTTTGCATAGGGCAATATATACTGAAAAACATCAGCACATTGTTCCTTGGTCTGATAATCTCCACGACTAGTATTTTTGTGCATGGCTAGATCATCCTCATAGGACGACTCAGATCTAAGATTGAGACCATATAAACAGAAAAAGCACTGATCCAAAGCATTGTCAATTATTAACTCAAGCTCCTCCCGTTCATCCTCAGTAAGTTCATTTCTAGATTCAGTAAATTGGTCAGTAATTTTTTCTCTTTTGCCTTCATCACCTCCTTGCTTTTCACGTCCCTCATTTGCATTACCTTTCTCTGGGCCTCCAAGAGATGGCATCCCTTCGGAAGTGATCCCTCCAAAAACATCATTCTCTGCAGCACTTGTTTCATCAATTTCAGTTCGTTCCATCTCCATATCCAGTGTATCAGATTTAGATTCCTTTTTACATGTTTGGTTTTGAACACAAGAAGAAAGCTGCTTATCCGGTTGAATTACTTCTCTGTTTGAAGAGTTTGGGTTGGATTTGAGCTTCATATCCAGGGCCAATAGGTGCTTTATTGCAAATTTAAGAAATGTTTCTTCCTCTCCTTTGCCACCCTCACCCACACAACAAAGGCCATACTCAGCAAGCAAGTCATGAGTTGCCACAATTAATTCAACCTAAGATCAGAAATCAGATACTGGGTTAGAAATACTAGAGAAAGAAAATAAACATTGACTAAATCAAATAAAAAATCCAGTTTCTCGCTGTAAGGCTAAGATTCACCTGAGTTTTAACAGGGACATTAGGGATGAGGTGTTGAAGTTTGCAGAATGCAATGCTTGCATCAATGAAGCAGAATCCTTGCTTTTGTTCAATTTCATCAGAAATCACCGGCACAGAAGATCTTTTGCATAGGGAATTTATTGCAACATGGCACATGACAGCCAGCAGCAAAGTTTGGATATCATTGATGCTGCCAATTGGAATGATTACTCCATTCTGCAAACATATATATTCACATGCTCCATTGCTATGCGTCATTGAAAAGTATGTCAACAAGCAAGAACTAGAAATATGTATATTGAAACCAGCAGAACTATTCAATCATAAGCTTTATTAACACTGTGATAGAAACTATCAGCATTTTCTGAATTTTTTGAAGTAATGTGGCTGAAATTTATTCTTCGACATAAATCATGAATGTATCTGTAAGGAACATTTAATTTTTAAAATATGCAAGGACTCACAGAATTAAGAGATGGATCCATCTTCAATTGTGACACACACTGTGAAATTGCCTTCACCTCAACCACCAAGTCATTCCAGCATTTGTCTGGATTTTCTTTTGAAATGACATCAGAGGGAGAAAATGAATTCAACACATACTTTTGACGGAGAGTTCTATATTCATCCATACCAGCTGCTTGCATAAGTATTTGCAGCTTTCGCCTATGACAATTCAGAAGTACCTCAATGTCTGTTGGCTTTGTCTTCTCACATGCATTAACTAGTAAATTTATTGCTGATAGTTCAGTGCATGCAAATCCTTCGCCTTCCTTATCAGACATGCATGATGGCAGCATATCAAGATTAACATGTTCTGTAGAGAATAGAAGGGGGGCAAGCAAGTTGATACACTCACTATACATTTCTTTCTCTATTATCTTGCCCACAGTCTTCTCAAGCAAGAAATCAACCTTTAATAAATTAATTTCATGAAGAATCCTGTCTACAGTTAACTCTTTATTGATCTTCAGGTGTGGCAAGCAAACAGAACAGGGAAAATCATTCATTTGTTCCTTCTTCGCCAAAAGCGATAACGAAATACAGAACTCTTCATGTGCTTTTGCCTTGTTCCCATCATAGATACTTAATTTTCCACTCAACCAGAAATACCGAACCCAAAAGGAATTTCTATTTTTTAGTAAGGAACTATCAAAAAATGAATCCTGGAAGTTAGGATCTTTGGAAAATTTTTCATTATTATCTTGAAAGTTCTTCAGTGAAGAGCAGCTTTCATTCGCAGATATGGCGTTCAAGTTAAAAGGATGGTTCAAAGCAACTGATTCAATTATTTTACAAAGATGATATGCTGCCTCCGACATGAATTCTGGCCGCCTCAAGGCATTGGAAGGAAAAGATCCTAGGTCATAATATAGTTCAGCAAGAAAAAGACTACATTCAGGGGTCCTATCCAGTCCCCACTGTCTTGTCAGCCTTTCCAACTCCAAGAATTTGACAAATGCATCTTGATATGTGAAGCCCTTTGTTGCAACATGTTCTAAAAGCAAGTGACCCATGTGGTAAGCACCAAAATTTTTTGAAGTTTCTCTTACAAATGCAGAAACATCATTGTGTTCTTCATCCAAAGGATTAGCCTGATCAGGACACGAAACAAGATGACTAGCTGCTTCATCAGAATCTTCACTTCTAAGCCTGCAAAAAATAAAAGGTTCTAGGAATTGAAGTACAACTTTGGCCAGATCCTTATTGGTAGCAAAATCCAATTCTTCTTTTCCTGGTTTACGACTTCTAAGCCTTTCAAGGCGAGTGCTCCGCCTCTCATGAGGGTGTTCCTCAAAAGCATTTGCTTCTCTTTCTCTAAGAAAACTTGCTCGTTCATGGTTACAATCACCAACAGACAGGCTTTCAATAGATATGGGATTCAGGCCTTTATTTTCAGAAGATCCTATAACATTATCCAAACGAGAAGGCAAGTGTATAGTTAACCTAACATCCCCAGATTTGTATTCTCCTTTGATCCCTATCTCAGAAACGCACCCATTCAATGGAAGCAAAATTTCCAGAAGTGCATCAGAAAGAGCAGCCCATGAAGCCTCAGGAAGGCACAATTCTATATTCTGTTTCAACTTCTTAGATGCAATACTGTTATCAGTATTTTCATCAGTTCCTTTTCTCTTGTCAAGGAATTTGAGCCGCACATGTTTAGGTTCCAGCTTATCTATACCTCTTGGAGCAAATGGAACTGGCTCAGATTCTTCAATAGTGGTCCTGACATGCAAAGCGCGAGAATGTGAAGGCCAATGCCTCAAAATCCACTCTGCAACAGAAAGGCAGGCAACCTCATCACCAATGGCAATAAGAACTTCCAATAGTTTCTCCATGCAATTCCCTGCATGCACCAAACAGGGAGAAAATAAAATTTATCTACATCGTGAAAAAGAGATAGAGCTTCCACTGGAGGACACATGGCATAAAGCCAAAGAATGTTTGACACAGAGTTACATATAATATAATAATAACAATAATAATAATAATAAAAAGAAACGCCAAATAAAGTGGCTGAATGCAATGAGCAGGTGTGCATCTATTTGAAGTAACTAGATAATGAATGCTTACAATTATTAGGGCTGCAAAGAAGCCCTTGTTCAAATGCCCAACGTGAAATACTCAGCAAACCCATTGAGCATGCTAATGTTCCCAACTGATTCCAGACAACTGAATCTTTGGTATCAATCTCTACAGCTTGAAGGTAACAGTGAAGAGCACTCTCATAATGAGTAGAACCTTGTTGAAGGAAAACAGTGGCGAGGTTTTTCAGTGCCAGAAATCTGCCCCCCCAAAAAAAGAAACTTCAACGTGTAGCATCAGATAAAAGTTTAGCAAGATCTTTCACACATAAAAATCTTAAGTTCCTTATCAACCATTTATGTTTACTTGACAAAGTTACTGGTGAGTAGGATCAAGTACAAACTCAATCTAACAAGATAATTGCACAAAAAAACTGAAAAAATTACCCACACACATTATTGGATTGGACAACATACGTATAAACTACAGTTTTCAAACAAAATTGATGGACAATAAAAATCATCCACATCCAACAATAATACTGAACGTAAAGTCAATTTGTCTTTAAAAGAAAATTATATATATATATAAACCATAAGCATTGACCAACTCCCTAAAGTCAGCACACACAATGTTGTTAATGGTACTAACTAGCAACTGCAACACAGGAAATAAGAATAGAACAACAAATGCACACCTCAGCTGCTGCACATCACTTGCATTACTATCCGCCTGTAAAACAACAACAACAAAATTAATTAAAAATCAGGAAGATAAATTAATCAACACTAAACAGAAAAATGAAAAAACCAGCATTTAGTAAAAAACTACCTGAGCATTTGATATTAAAGGATCTTTAAGCACGGATTCTAATAATTCACGTGCCTCATCATATTGTTTAGCTTGGAACTTAAGCAGCCCGTCGTGGTAAGTTTGCGTTAGATGAAACTCCTAAAATTACCAAACATAAACCTATAAATTACACACAAGAACTCGGATTTCACATTTCTATAGACCAAAATAAGAGAAAATAATCGCACCTGGGCTTCTTTTGTAGTGGCTAAGGGTTCCCATTGCTGTCTGGAGTCAGTATCGTTAATGGCTGCAATTGAAAACTGAAAACACCAAAATTCAACCATTGATCAGTTGCTTAATCTTAGGAATTGACGAGGGAAATATGAAATTATGATGCTTACCATTTTTTCCACTGTGAAGGATTAGCGCATCCAGGCTTCAACTAATCGGGGTCGGTTTTAAGAGTAAGGTTTCAGGCAGGCGAGTTCGTTGCCCGTGCTTTAGCGGCGCGTGGCCTTTGGAGTTTTTGGTCAAATTAGGTTCTGGTTAATTAATATAAACATGACACGGTTGTTTTCGATATTTAATTAATTCATCCCTCATTTTAAATACACGTGAATTACTCATTTTCATATGATAAAAAAAAAAAAAAAAACTCACTTTCATATGCTGAAAAATCATTCTATTCAAAGAAAAGATTTTTTCCTGGTAAATAAGTGATATAAATATAAAAATATTATAATACTAAATCTAATATTTTTTCTTCTTCTTTTCACATTTATCTTTTTCCTTTTTAAATCACTAAATATTAATTCATCAAATAATGCCGAAAATATTTCATATTGGAATGAGAAAATCGCAAATATTAAATATAGGTTTGGGGGGAATCAATACTAAAATAAAATTTAATCGAGATGCATTCTACGATAAATATTCATAGAAAAAAAAATAGTGATTCAATCGTTCGACTTAAAAAATAATATGATAATTGCATGGCAGGTACCATCTTCATATTCTTTGGTGTTTTATTAGTTTGTTAGTGATATATTTCTAGGATTGCTCCTTCTCTGTGTTTCTATTTTGAATTTGAATTTTTATTATTATTTTTAGATTTTATATAAATATTTCACACAACAATTGCTTGAGAATATTATTTATTTTAAATCCTGAAATGAGTTACCCTTTCGTTTAAATTCTATCCCTTGTTGTACATACTGCCACCCTGTCATCTTTTTTCTTATAAATTATATGACAATGCTATTCCTTTTTCCTGGCTATGATAAATAAATTCCATACATATGTATCTTTTACTATCAAGTGACTATGTGTATTATTATTATTATTATTGAAGAGAAAAAATTATATTAATAAGATTCAAATCCCTATATATATTCTTAAATAGTTTCATTAATTTTAGCATCGTACTCTTTCTGTATCACAATATCTATCATTTTTTAAAAGTATTTTTTAAAAATATCTATCATTTTATAATATTAAAACAATATTAATTAGTTTTTTTTAAACTTATTCTCATAAATTCTCTCTCCACTTTCTTTTGGTGATAGAGTTTTAATTAAAAATAAATTAGGAGTATATTAGTTCATATTAATGAAAATTATTATTCATTAATTATTTTCTTAATCTGTATATATAGCTATAAAATGACAAATATTATGAAATTAAGGAAGTATTAAACAACCTGCTTTGAGCAGCAATTGACTGCAAATTCATAAAATAAAAAAGAGGTTTACTGTTATATTTTGGAATTCCAGAATGCATTCAACACTACGCTAGGGTATACTTATAAATCTGCAGTGATTTTTGTTTTTTTGTTTTTTTTTTTTCTTTTGGTGCCATGACTCATTCTTTATATATATGCATTATTTTGATAAAGAGAATCTGATATTTCCAAAATATACCAATAACAATATAAATGCAATTCATATTCTTTATATTTATATTGAGAACTATTTTGATTTCAATTTAGTATATTGATTTGTTAATTCTTTAATTAGAATTATATTAGTACAAGATAACATAATTAATTTTTGTTCTTATATGTGCAGATAGAGGCTGGATAGCTTTTATAATAGCATACCTCTATATGAATCAACAGGTATTTTCGTTGCACTTATGATAGAATGGGAGCTAAGTTTTTTGATATTTGCACATATAAAATCATGGTGAAGATTAGAGTGTTTTATTCGATATTTTATTATAACTTTTAAATTTATAATTAATTATTTGATCAGATGGATATCATTATGATCATTAATTACATTGTAATTATATTTATTGGCTAAACAAACTAATAAGTGATATAATTTTTTCTTTCAAATATTTTTTTTATAATTTTATGGCATTTATATAATACTTATATTAATGTGTTAAATTTATTATTACTTTTATAGTATTTTTATTTTAATAAAATTATTAAAAAATATTAAATTAATATAGAATAATTAATAATTTACACATACAGTATAAAATATTAGATAATATTTTCTGTGTAAATTTTATCAACATATAAATAACATTTTATGTATATTATATAATATAACTATTACATTGTGTAATTTTAAATTGAAAACTTATTGTTCAAATTAATAAACAAATTTATATACAATATTAAATATATGACACATAAAATTAGAAATTTTACATATAAAAATAGTGTCATCACAATAATAAATAATGATTTTTCTTTTTCATTGTTAGGCATTTATTTATTACTAAATTAAGTAATTTTTATTGTATTTAGATAATAATTATATCCGTGTGTAATTTATTTATTACTTTGTATAATTTTTATTTTAATAAAATTATTCAAGACAATATAAAAATTAACACAAAATAATTAATAAATTACGCATATAGTATAAAATATCACATGATTTTTTTTATGTAAATTTTATCAACACATAGGTAACACTTTATGTATATTGTATAGTATATTTATCATTGTGTAAATTCAAATTAAAAAAGTATTATCCAAATTAATATAACAACCCATAAACTTAGAAATTTTACATAATAAAAACAGCAATATTCATAACAACAATCAACGACCTTTCTTTTTCATGGCTATAAATTTATCATTAAATATTTTATGTAACTTTTACCACATTTAGGTAATAATTATATTAGTATATGTAATTTATTTATTACTTAGTATATTTTTTATATTCATAAAGTTATTCAAGAAAATAAAAAATTAGTGCAAAATATTAATAAATTATATATAATATTATATAATGTTTTTTTATAAACTTTGTTAATAATATTATTAATAAATTATAATAGGTAATAATTATATCAGTGTGCAATTTATTTATTAATTTATGTAATTTTTTTAATAAAATTATTTAATAAAATATAAAGATAAATACAATATAATTAATAAATTATATATTTTTGTCATATAAATAACACTTATACATGTTGTATATTGTTTAATATATTTATTAAATCGTAAATTGAAAATTTATTGTATAAAATAATAGAAATTTAACATAAAATATTAAATATATTGCATAAAAAATAGCGACATTCATAACAATAATAAGCAATCTTTCTTTTTTATTATTAAAAATTATTATTAAATATTTTGTATAATTTTAGGCTATTTAGGTAATAAGTATATCAATATATGTAATTTATTTATTATTTTATAATTTTTATCTTAATAAAATTATTCAAAAAAATAAAAATTAACAAGATGGTTGTTACGTTATACCTATAATATAGAAATATTATATAATTTTTTTGTGTAAATTTTATCAACATATATATAACAATTTATGTATATTGAATAATATATCTATTACATTATGTCATTTTAAATTAAAAAAGTATTATTCAAGTATTTCATAAATATTAAACATATTACATATAATTTTTTAAATTTTTTATTAAAAATAGTGACATTCATAACAATAATTAGCAAATTTTCATTACTAGAAATTTATCATTAAATAATTTATGTAATTTTTATGACATTTAGATAATAGTTACATCAATATATGTAATTTTTTTATTGTTTTATATAAATTTTTATCTTAACAAAATTATTTAAAAAATATAAAGTAATTAATAAATTACACATATAATAATAAAACATTACATAATTTTTTATGTAAATTTTACAAAAATGTAGGTAATATTATATTCATTTGTATAATTTATCTATTATATTAGATAATTTCAACATAAAAAAATTATTTAAAGCAATTACAAGCTAATTAATATATATATATATATATATATATATATATATATATATATATATATATTAAAATTTTATATAATATTTCTATATATATAACTTTTAAAACATGCAGTTAAATTTTCATTAATGTATAATTTAATCATTTTAGATAATTTTGATCTATAAAAAATATATAAATAAAAAACATAAATTATATATAGATATGAAATCATTTACGAATTTTTATTTTACTAACAACTGCTATAAGAAGTAATATATTTTTTAACATTAGAATCTTCCAGTGGAATATAATAAACAAAACTAATAAACAACACAAACTAATTACGTGAGAACAAAATTTATCAATTCATTTACAAAGTAATTACACAAGCAAGAAGGCCTATCATGAATTGAATTGGATTAGAAACGTAATCATCATGATTCATTTCAAGCTCACAACACTCAACAGAGTGATCGCGTGTTCAAATCCCTTCGTAAATTGTAACATCTCCTTATCAATGATACACTTTCTAAGTAGCATCATTAAGCAAGTCATTGTAAAATTCATCCAGTGAAATATGCTCCAACATGGCTTGTCACTTGATTCACTAGTAATTCACAAGAATAAAGAATGCAACTCTTACTATAACAAAAAATAAATAAATATTTTATTAACACAACAAGACACTCTTCTGCTTAAAAAGAAGAAGCCACATCAAATCAAAAGGCAAAGGCAACTTATATCCATAAATTGAAATAAAACAACACATTATTGGTTAAGCAGACATATAAAGATAACTAGTTATATAATGTTTTCAAGATGATCAAGTTTGAGTAGCTTGTTGAGCCTTCTACTACACATATTGTCCATACTTTTTAGCTTTTTCTTTCATATTATGAGTCTTTCTTACTGTATGCACTTTGTTAAAAGAAAGCTCTTTTGTGAAAACCATCACATAAATCCTACACTCATGATAAATTATCAAGAAATATAAACATATGATTAAATTGAAATGTATCTAAATCCATATTAACCAATGGCTTTTTAGAGTCCTGCGGTTGACTTTCTAAATCAATACGTACTTCACCCAAAATAGTCATTTAAGTTTTCTCTAGATTTTCTTTTAGGTGACGAAATGCCAAAAACAAACAAAATGTATTGTACATATAATTTGGGACCATCACTAATATATATTATCTTTTGGTATTCCTATTTTACCCATCACAAATAGAGACAATTCTAGGGTTTCTATACATTAAACCTCAAATTACCAAAACTTTATTGGATTACTTTTAATTTGGCTTAATATTATTTGATAGTCCATAATACATAATTATTCACATACAAGTCTAACATTGGATTTATGATCCAACAATCTTCCACTTGGGCTATATGTATTGCCTTATAATTATGTATTATAAAATAACCGTATGAGCTTAACTTTGTTGCCATACCAAAATGCACTTATTATCAATTTGGTCCATCAATCATATTAATATAAAATCAAAGCAACATTCATTACATTTATCGTAACTCAACCTATCAATGGTCACATATATTAATACAATTGAATGACATGGATCATGATGTTGATGTGTAGCATGAAAATTCATGCAATGTGATTTAAACATGCCTATTTCCAATTGGTTAACCTTAAATTTTAGTGAGATCAAACCATACTAAAAATCAGAGTAAAAAAACTAAAATTTTATTTTTGCAGAGAATAACCTTAAAAATATACATAAAGTGAAATAACCACAAATGTCTATATCAAAAGCATCCAAAACTATAAACTCCCACTAAAACTGAATATCCTTAAATAACTTGATATCCATACAAGTAGTATGTTCATGAAACATCTTAGGTGGCAATCTCTTAGTAAGCAGATGAACAATCATGAAGTTTGTGTCAATGTGTTTAATAAGCATCTATCCACTCTAAACTTTTTCTTTAACAACTAAAAACTTGATGTCTATATATTTTGACTTTGTCGAGCTCCTATTATTATTGGAATACAAAATTGCTAACTTATTGTGATAAAATAACTTAAGTGGTCTTTCAATGCCATCTATTATGCGCAGTCCTGTGATAAAGTTTCGCAGTTATATCCCATGATTGGACGCCTCATAACATACTATAAATTTTGCTGCATGGTAGAAGAGGTTATAGGAGACTGATTAGCACTCTTCCAATAAATGACATCTCTAATTAGCAAATAAATATAGCCCGAAGTAACTTTCATACTATCTTAACATCCAGCAAAATCGGAGTCAATAACCTAACGATTTCTAATTGATCAAACCTCCAATATGTTAGCATATAGTCTTTATTCTCTGTAAGTACCTTAAGACTTGTTTAACTGTTTTCCAATGATTTATTCTTGGATTGCTTAAATATCTGTGTAACATCCCAGTGACATACGTAATATTCGGACGCGTACAAACCTGAGCATACATTAAACTCCTTACTGCAAATGCATAAGGAATGTTCTTCATTTCCTTTTTCTCAAAATCATTCTTAAGCATTGACAAAGACTAAATTTGTCTCCCTTAGCCATAGGGTTATCACTTGGTTCTCAATTTTGCATGCCATTTCTTTTAAAAATTGTTCGATATATCCCTTTTGTGACAATCCAAGAATACCCAGCGATTTTGATATATCTGAATTCCTAACACAAAAGATGCATCGCCAATATCTTTCATCTCAAAATTCTTAATTAGAAAGCTTTTGGTTTCATACAATAAGACCATATCGTTGCTAGCAAACAAAATGTCATCAACATATAGAACAAAAAAAATATGTTTGCTACCTTAGAACTTACGGTATACATAGTTATCAACCAAGTTTATCTCAAAACTAAACTAGATAATCATTTGATGAAACTTGACATACCATTGTCGAGATGCTTACTTGAGCCCATAAATGGATTTTTTAAGTTTGCAAACCATATTCTTTGGATCTCCTACCATAAAGTTTTTATGTTACACCATATAAATTATTTCATCAATGTTGCCATTTAGAAATGTTGTCTTTACAACTCAAGTTTGAAATGTGTCACCAATGCCATAATGATCCTGAAAAAGTCTTTCAAAGAAACTAGAGAGAAAGTCTCTTCATAATCGATGCCTTCCTTTTGTGTAAAGTCTTTTGCAATAAGATGGACTTTGTAGCTTTCCATATTGCCTTTTGAATCCCTTTTGGTTTTAAATATCCATTTGCAACTAGTGGGTTTTACACCTTTAGACAATGGGATAAAATCTCATACATCCTTGTCCTTTATGGACTTAATCTCTTCATGCATGACATCTATCCACTTTTAAGAGTTAGAACTTTTGATGGCTTGATAAAAGTTGATTGGATCATCTTTTGTCACTCCAATGTGAACCTCATATTCTTAAAGAAACACAATGTAGTCATCTAGCTTTGCACTTTTTCTTTCTCTAGTGGATCTCCTGAATGACATAAGTTCTTAAGGTGTAGAGTTTGTTCTTATTGAATAATAACTTGAACGGGAGATTCTTCGATATTATCTTGATTTATTGTGTCTTTAACAAAGTCAGGAATGAGATCCCGATCAATGCTAATCACTCATGTGGGAATATCAACATATTCCTCTTCAAAAACAATGTCTCTAACTGTATCTCCCCCTGCAAACTCAACATCCTTAAACAATTGAGCAATTCCTGACTCAAAAATCAACTTAGCTATGAGATCATAAAACTTGTACTCCCTGGATCTTTCAAAGTATCCAATAAACAAAAACTCACTGTCCTTAAATTTAGTTTCTTTTTATTAGGCCTATAAGGTCTTGCATCAGCTGGATATCCCCAAATGTGCAAGTGGTTTAAATTAGGCTTTTTACCTATCCAAAACTCAAAAGGAGTTTTTGCAGTTGTTTTAGTTGAAACTCTATTAAAGATATAGGCTACAGTCTTAAATGCTTCTCCCCAAAATAATTCTGGTAAGGTAGAATGAGAAATCATACTCCTCACCATGTCCTTAAGGGTCACGTTGTCTTTCAGCAACACCATTCATAGTGAATGAGAAATCATACTCTTTACCATGTCCTTAAGCATCATGTTTCATCTTTTAGCAACACCATTCATAGTGGGTGAACCTGGCATGGTGTGCTATGGGACGATATTGCATTCCTGTAGGCAAGGTTGTCAAAATCGAGATTTTACCCTAAAATCGGTAGAGGACCCTAAAATCGAAATCGTAAAATCGGATCGTAAAATCGTAAGATTTTACAACATAATAAAATATCATTTTAAAATATAATTATACATATATAA